>OVBE01006376.1:0-19983 GCA_900406425.1 Iberis pinnata | reverse complement strand
TAATGACCAAAATCAATTTCCTAAACCATTCACTTAGTCTTTTATCCTTGTTTAATCGATTTCAATTTCTGTTGACTTTTTCTAATTACTGTTGACTTTTGAATTGTTGACTTTCATTTGACTTTCTTAAATTTTATATGGTTGAATGTTTAAATCAAAATCTTAATGGCTTAGACTAAACATGATTCACATAGGATTAATGTGTTAGAACTCTACCTGAATTTGGATGATACCTTAAGTACTTAATGACATAATTAAACTTAAGTATTTGCTAGACAATGGATTAACAAATCTATGTTTATCAGTTATCCAGAGGAAACTAAAGGATTTGGTTATTAGATGAAAGCAGAATGGTAATCAGTAGAAATGTGGTATTCACAGAAGACTAAGTATTCAAGGATTTAGGTAATTTGCAGAGAGAAAGTGATACCAAAGAAATCAGTCAGGGAAGTCAAGTTGAAATTGTAATGGAAACAAAAGAAAATCATAAAACTGAAGCAGAAGATCAAACTTCAGGTGGAGAAATTGAAATAACCTCATAATCAGAGTCTTCAGACTCAGAATAACAATCATATCATCTAGCAAAGGATAGACCAAGAAGGCAGATAGTTCCGCCCTTTGATGACTATGATGTTTTCTCTTTTGCATTAATTACTGCTGATGTAGTAGTAAACATTGAACTAAGGAACTATCAAGAAGCTATGGAAAGTTCTGATTCAAAGCTTTGGAGCCAAGCCATGGATGAAGAAATGAAATCTCTCAGTAAGAATAGAACTTGGAATATAGTGAAAAGGCCAAAAAAAAATAAAGGTAATAGGAAGTAAGTAGGTATTCAAATTGAAACCAGAGATTCCAGGTGTGGAAGAAGCAAGATTCAAGGCTAGGTTAGTGGCAAAAGGTTACTCACAAAGAGAGGGTATTGATTATCAAGAGGTGTTTTCTCTTGTGGTCAAACATGTATCAACGAGGTTGATACTGTCATTTACAGTGAATTCATATTTGGAATTAGAACAGCTTGATGTTAAGACTGCTTTTCTACATAGTGAAATTGATGAAGAGATTTTCATGGAAAAACGTGATGGGTACAAAGTAAAGGGAAAAGAAGACTGTGTTTTCATACTTCAAAGATCTCTTTATGGGTTTAAACAAGCTCCAAGGTAATGGAACAAGTGTTTTGACAGTTTTATGGCCAGTCACGGTTTTAAAAGAAGTGAGTATGATCACTGTGTTTATCTAAAGAAAATTTCAAAAGAGAACTATATATACCTTCTTCTGTATGTTGATGATATGCTTCTGGTGTCAAAGGATTTACAAGAAATAAACAAGGTCAAGAAGTTGTTGAATGGCAGATGAAAAACTTAGGTCCAACTAAGAGAATCTTAAGCATGGACATGTTCAGAAACAGAAAAGAAGGAGTGTTGGTTTTATCACAATCTGGTTACATTGGGAAAGTGACTAACACTTCATGATGCAGGATTCAAAATCTATTTCAACTCCTATAGGTGCTCAGTTCAAGTTATATGCAGTAAAAGATGGTGAGGAAGAAACATATATAAACAATATTCCATATTCAAGTGCCATTGGAAGCATAATGTATGCATTGATAGGTACAAGATGTGATTTGTCTTATGCAATTGGACTTATGAGCAAATATATGAGTAAGCCAGGCCTTATTCATTGGTATGCGGTTAAATGGATACTGAGATATCTAAACGGAACTAAAAATCTGGGACTGGTATTCAGAAGAAACCATGAAATGTCTGTTGAAGGATATAGTGATCCAGACTTTGCTTTAGATCTTGATAAGAGAAGGTCAATTACGGGTTATGTGTTTCAAGTAGGAGGTAATACTGTCATCTGGAAATTTGGTTTACAACATGTGGTGGCTCTTTCAATAACAGAGGCAAAGTATATGGCATTAGTAAAAGTTGTGAAAGAGGATATATGGCTAAAAGGTATTACTGAAGAGACTGGTTTTAAGAAATATGTTGTTAATATTTACAGTGATTATCAGAGTGCCTTATGTCTAGCGTAGAATAATGTCCACCATGAGAGGACTAAACATATCAGCATAAAGCTTCATCTTATCAGGGACATCATAGCTCAAGGTGAAGTAAAGGTAGAAAAGATTTCAACATCAAGGAATCCGACACATGTTCTAACTAAAGTTGTCCCAGTAGCTAAGTTTGAGGAAGCATTGAGTTTTCTCAGATTAAGTGAACACTAATTGTGTGAGGTTGTGTCTGGCTCTAGGTGCATATGCATTTGGAAGTGCTTATTGTTAGTAGTTTTTTTTGTTTTTCGAATAACATCAAGGTGGAGTTTGTTAAGTGTGATGTTAA
Organism: Iberis pinnata; assembly: GCA_900406425.1. Taxonomy (NCBI): domain Eukaryota; kingdom Viridiplantae; phylum Streptophyta; class Magnoliopsida; order Brassicales; family Brassicaceae; genus Iberis; species Iberis pinnata. The sequence goes on along the minus strand of OVBE01006376.1, from coordinate 17,641 downwards.
TTCAAAAAGCAATTGGTTAGCTTAAACCAAGACAAGATTGTCAAATTGATGAAGGAAGAAGGAATGGATTGAATCCGGTTTACTTTGGTTCATTAATGGTAAATGGTTTGTTAAAACCAACTAACAATCTGTAACTGTTCTGCTAAATCTAAAAACAGAGCATATGTATACATATATATATATATATATATATAGCTAATGATTTCGACTTGTGATTTCTTAGCTGAGAGAGTAATCTTGTATCTCCATTATTATGATTAGTGAAACGCCTGAGCCAGGCCCCAGAGACGTAGCCATTTTCGGTGAACTCTGGGTAAACAATTTTTTCTTGTTCTCTTCACCCTGTTCTTGTTTCTTCTTCTATCTCTCTGTTTCATTCGGTTCTTCAAATCGTTTTTGGGATTAGTCATCTGATCAAGTTCTTAAAGTCATAACATTCGGAAACCATCTTGAGTTAGAGGTCAAACCCAACGAAGTCAGCCATGTTGACTTGGAGAACTTTTTCCAAATGATTTAACAGTGACTTTTTAACGTTCCTTCACAGCCTAGAAGTTTGCTTGGTGATCTTGAAATTTGTATCGGTGTCTCTAAATCTATTACTCCCGATACAGCTTCAGCATCAGAAATCAGTTTGTCACCAGAAATGATACAAAGGATTGGCAAGTATCTTGGTAATGAACAGAGGGTAGATACTCTAGTACCTCCAATGCCTGAAGAAGATGTTCAGAACAATTATCAAAACAGCTATTTCGAGATTTGGTATTCCACTGCCAATATTTGCAGAGTGGTGGCTAACCAAAGAAAAGTTTTCAACAATGGATTCTTTCATACATTCTTCGTTTCCAAGTGCAGCATTCAAAAGCTGCAATGGATTAAACGTAAAATATCAGTTTCCATTTGGAGAATGAGGATTGTCACTTGCAGATGCACTTGGACACCTAGAAAGAAACCGGGATCGGTTGGGAATAGCTGAATACAGTATAAGTCAATCCACATTTGAGACAAAAAAAAACTACTAGGTCACTTACTCCTTATTCGTACACTTTTTAAATTAACTTATTATTTATTCGTCTTCAACAATTGTGTCGACTTCATACATATTTAATGAAATATTCGGCATACCAAATCAAAACAAGTTTGGCTGGAAACTTCAACTCGAAATTGGAAAATAAAGAGTAGCATTTATTTTATCGTTATCACTCTCTTCCATTAAAATGAACTATGTGCACTTTATTTATTTTATCTTTGTTTAAAAGTCACATTTGACATGAAATTGACTAAAATCTTATATACTACCTTTTCTCATTTCACTAGCTACACCAAACTCTCACCACATTTTGATAATATCTAATCACAAAAAGTGTTTCTCTCAAAACTATTCTTCAACTCGCAATCTTAAAAGCCCACCCCCTCTAAAAAGGTTCACCACCTTTCTTATTCTTCATGTGACAACCGTTTTCCATTTTTTCTCAAGTGTATTCCATTTCATATCTCTTAAATGAGCAATATAGAAATCTTTTCGTTTAGATATTTTTTAATACGCCACTATTTAGATTCAATATCCATGAGTTAACATGAACGTTTCCACACGCAATTCGATAACAAATGCCCATATTATAAAAATGTTTACACTAAACACAATAGCCACAAAGTCACGAAAATATAAAACTGAATTACAGTTTTAACACATAATTTTTCTACTATACAAAATAGTTGACCAAATGTTTAAAATTAACATTTCTCCGCATTTTTTCGATGGATAAAATTTGTACTTACTTTTTTATTTTTGTGTCGTTGTACTTTTGATTTTAGTCAATTTCTTCAAACCTCCTACTGTTGCCTATATCGTTGTTTATACTGCGACTTAAATTTTTCACTGAAGATAGTGTCACTAATTTCTTTTTCTCACATATTATTTGTTTCTAAATAAAAAACTTATTTTAAAATGTTAATTTTTTCTTCTAAAAGCTAAAAGAACATGATTGTGCGTACAATATAAAAATGTGTAAATTGTGCATGACACAATTCATATTATATATACAAAGCTCTAGATTACACTTTTCTACAGAAAGGTTTTCTTTTCGTCAACTCCAAAAATAACAACTCGTCAAATGATATGGACAGTTGCATTAAATGAAAAACAAATCTATAAAAGATAATTGACCTCATATATAAGAGAAAGGTAAAATGACATTCCTAAAATGAATGAAACAAATCATATGACGGTTTCTTTTAAGTCAATATTATGAGTAGCCTTTAAAAAAAATATATCTTTATCTTTTTGTGGTTTGTAAGTGGACTATATTAGTCCAAAAACAAAAATAATCATAAAACAATCCTAAAAGATCAAGTACAAAAGGAAAAAAATCCTAAAAGGTGATGACTAATAACAAGTGTAAAATTCACAAAAAAAAATTGGGGAAGATTTGTTTGTAAAATTTGGAAGAATACAATAATTGGATTCATGAACTAGTCGAATTGTTAACTAGAAAACAAAAATAAATAATCCACACACAAAAAAAGAAAGACAGTTGCTTAAAAAAAATCAATAAGCCAACTAAAAGAGAAAAACAAACGCATAAAGATCTCTAATAATAAAGAGGTACTTCTAAAGATATAGTCATATTGGAAACAAAGCATTGAAAACTGAAAAAAATAAAGAAAATCTTTTAGCTTCAAGCCTCAATGACCTTGTTGTCCTCATCATCATCTTCGTATCACTTCATGGCTATGTTTTTCCCCTTTGAAGAATAACCGTAGCTAGCTTTTTCATCATTAGGATGAATCAGTGTTGTGTTGGTGTTGGTGGTTGCTCTATTGATCCAATCATACATTGATTGATAATTTTTTTTTTTGTTGCCGACTCCGGTAGAGTTGAAGTCGCTCGAGGAGGAACGCTCAAGTCTAAAATTCCCTTAGTGATGAACAGCGGGTAACCTTTGTTGTTATTGTTGCCTTCTTCCTTAGTCTTTAATGGACCAAGAGAGAGATTCAAATCAATTTCATTTGATAAACCATGAGAGATGGGTAACTTTGATGAAAAACCATAGTTAGTATTCCAGACGAAGGGACGTTCGGATCATCTTCATGTCGGGGACAGTGCTAGCGACTCCGCCACCAAACTGTGAGAAAACGCTGGTAATGCTTCCACCGCCTCCTCCATGAAGAGAGATATGAGGATGCTTATCATTTGGTTTCTCCATTATCTTCATCAGCTCCGACACTGGCACTGGCTCTGGCTTCTTCATGTGACCACGTACAGTATCAGAGATTGAGAACCTTTTATTATAGTTCATGTAAATGTGATCCTTCACTCCACATCTTTACATCATATTTTTTCTGCTTGTATAACACCTAATTTGTGGTTAGGTTTCTCAGTTATAGTCTTTTGGAACACAACATTTCCACGAGACCATTGATTCCTCATCACCCTCTCCTCCTTTTCCACGATCTCAATTATATTTTTGAGTTTCTTATTAGGCTTGCCTGAGGTAGAAGAGACTTGTTGGTTCCTCATCACAGTGTTTTTTCTTTCAAGTGATATGATTTGTGTTCGATTCAACGAATGTAAGACCAATTTAAAGAGATAATTCTTTTTTATTTGTTAGCTCTTTATGGCATAAAATCTTACAACCATAATTTATATTTGAAATAATTTAAATTAATTTACATTTATAGTTTTCCTTAAAAGTTATGGTTGACTGTTTACTCATTTTGTTTCCTAACATAATATTTTATGTGAAATGTTTACGTCCTCAAATTACATGACTTTGGCATTGGAAACACTTATAGTATACTTAAAAATAAATAAATAAATGTATTGGCACTTGCCGTATTTTTATTAGTCAGATTTACTATACTTGGTTTTGTTCTTGCCTTTTTTAATCATTAGATATTAATAATTAATAACTAAATTTTATGCGTCTTTTTTCAGGTTTATAATTACTATGTTCCATGAGGAAAACAAAATACCCACAATTAATTCAATGGTTAAAATTGGTACATGACTTCAAAAACTACATCAATTATTTCTAATATATATTTTCATTCTTGAATTTAGTATTGACCATAATTTTTTATTTTTTTTTTCTTTTTTCCTTCAGTGATCCTATAAATATTTCACATCTATACAACAAACAATATTTATTGTTTATTATGGGGGCACAGATTGAGTCGAGTCAGTTTGTTTGACTCAAGTCAATCACAGCCATATTCAGATTCTAATGAAGGTCCTGAATATGGGTATCTACTTGGATCCATATGTCGTCTATGAGTTGGAAATGGTAAAATAGAATAGCATAGTCCACCTTAAACTGAAATGGCAACAAACTATTCTGGCCCGCTTCAAATAAAGTGAAATTTTGACCTAAGAGGAGTTGTTTTATGTTCCATTTGAAGAAGAGTAATGGTGAATCAAAGAGTTATAGAGCACTAAATAAAAATATCTTTTAGATGGTCCTATAAAGTGATATTACTCGGTTTTGATGCATAACAGTAGGAATTTATGTTTGCTATTCTGTATTATTCCGAACGTTTTCCTTGCAAATTGGTATATTTTCAGGTTTCTAAGTGTTCGGGTCATTTTGGAGCAAAAGGGATGCATTTCAGAGAAAATCAAAAGAATTGGTCAAGTTCCAGAACAAGGAGATGGATCGTGCAGTCTGCAGATCAATCGCGCACTTCACTAAAGGATTGCACGATCGAGCACTTATGTGCTCGATCAGGCATTTTCTCCTGGAAAGATCCGAAACAAGATATCGATTGTGCATTTAGAAGACTGATCGTGCAAAATTTCATAGAGATCAATCGAGCACCCTAGGGAATCGCTCGAGCACTTTGCCCGAGAAGAAATAGTGATTTTCCTATTTTTCACTCAAGTCCTCAAGTTTATCAAATTTCCATTATTTTAATTATCTATCTTTTACCCTATAAAAACCTCTTAGCTAGGTTTTATTTCATTAAGATTTATTATATTAGAGATATTACTGAGGGAGAGGAGATTCTGAAACTATGTATTTGGGAGAAGATTTTTGAACCCTATTTCAATATTTTTTTATTATTTTGCTATTATGAGTTCTTCTTCGATATTGAATTATTTATGCTTTGCAATGTCTGAGTAGCTCTCTAGTTAGGTTTTAGGGTTTTCCAGGAAAACCAGGTTTGAATGTTAGGGTTTGACATAAAGGATTGAATTTGTTAGGTTCTTTTTCTAGATTTTTTTTTAATGCATGAATTAGAGTAGCTAAGTAGTTCATTGATATTAGAATGATAAACACAAAGAGATTTGATTTATAGATCTGATCTAGTGTAGATGAATAAGTGTTTTTGCTTGTGAGAGTATTGTCTTGAATGCTTATGAACAATTGAATATGAACTTTATTGCATGGTTGAATTAGTTAGACACGGCGAGAGCTTATTTTTAATATATCGAACATAGGGTCTAATACTCCAAGAGGAGATTATTCTATTTATGTATTTCATGTTGAGAACTATTTTCAAAGTAAAATCACGCATGTTAACCTTGGGTTTTAAACCTGAATACATGTGGGTTTCTCTTATGTCTGACGCTTTTATTTCATTGTTTACAACCATTATTTCAATTACTGCTTTGATTCTTCACAAACAATCTTGTTATTCTATCTTAGCTTGATTTAAGATAAAACTGAACGTTATACTGTTTGGTCTCTGTGGGACTCGACTCTATCTATGCTACTGTGATTTTTCTCTATAGTGTAGTTTAGGATTTAAATTCTATCTCTACCAGAATTTTTGCGCCATTGCGGGGGACCAATTGTGCCTTTCAATTTTTATTTAGAATCTAGTCTAAGAATTTTCTTTTCAGTACTCATCTCCTTCTTTTTCTTGTTTTTGTTTTACAGGTGCATGATCAGAAGATATGAAAAATCCTATGAATTGCTCAACCTTAGTAACTCATAATTCGCGAACTTAGAACGCTCAAAACGGAAAGCTAAGAAAGACGCAAGCTCATCTAACTCAATGGGTGATAACATTGATCTCAACAATCCGGTCGCATCCGAAGGTCAAATCGTTCCACCTCTTCTTAAACTCAATCAACTGACTATCCATCACGAAAAAAGAGAACCTAACGGGAATCAAGTGCCACAAGGCCAACCAAGAGCTGATGGCAACCAAGTTCCACCGGAAAACCCAATTCCTAAGAACATTGATGCAAGAAACTTTTTCTTGTATGGAGATCATGAAAGAGTTACTAATCAGCGCAATGCTTGGAACCACCCTCTAGTTGGTTCATTCAATAACCCTCAAGCATTTTATGCTAACAGGAACCCTATCCAACCTCCACAATCTCAGCGAAGGGGGTACTAATTTTCCATCCAGCTCGTTCAGATGATCTGTAACAACCAGTTCAGTGGTTTACCAAATGAGCATCCAATGGATCATATTGACAATTTTGAGGACATCTGCAGTATGACCAAACTCAATGGGGGTATCACGCGATTTCATGCATTGCAGCTTGTTCAATCATTCTCTAACTGAGAGAGCACTTCGTTGGTTGAAATCTCTACCTGCTGGTTCTATTATAACTTGGGATGACTGCAAGGCCAAGTTCCTCAACCACTTCTTCACTACCACTAAGACCAACACTCTAAGGAACAAGATCGCATGATCTATGCAAACACCAGTGGAATCGTTTTATGAAGCCTGGGAACGGTTCAAGAAACTTCTTCGTGACTGCCCTCATCATGGTTTCTCATATGTAAGTCTCCTCAATATTTTCTACAGAGGAGTTGATCAGAAATACCAGCTGTCCTTAGATGCAACAAGTGATGGTGATTTCATGACCAAGGCTGTCTCGGATGCATATTGTTTGATAGAGAACTTAGCAATTAGCAACAACAATCATTGCCCAGACTTTAATAGAATAGCTAAGGGATTTGTATCTGAAAATTCTGAATTTTCAGAAGTAAATGGGCAAGTATCAGAGATGAGGGGAATGCTTACTCAACTCATCAAGAGCCAAAACCAGAAACATGTCAGTTTTGCTAAAGATCTGGAAGTTAATTGCTTTGCTGTTCAAGAGCAAAATACTATGGGAGTTAAAAAGGAAGTGAGATACATTAATAGCCAAGGTCAAAGAGTTTACAATCAAGGATATAATCAAGGGTACAACAAAAATCATCATAATCTCTCCTGGAGGAGTACTAAGAGCATCTCCAAACGATACCTCAAATCCTCAAATTTGAGGTATCATCCATTCCAAACGATACTTCAAATTTTCAAAATTTGAGCTATTAAATTAGTGATACCTCAAATTTGAGGTATCACTAGTCCAATACCTCAAATTTTAAGGTATCACTAGTCCAATACCTCAAATTTTAAGGTATCAACTTTTCTTTGCATTTTAGTCCCTATATTTATTTATACTTTTACATAATTACTTCAAGTTTTATTTTAATTATTTTAGTGCTAATATTATTTATGTTTTACTTTAAATGTATAATAGTTTTTATATATTATGTTTATAAATATATAAAATAAAATTATAATATTAAAATAGAACAATACAACAAAATAAAATTAACACTTGAAGCTCTTCTTAAAGCTTACTTCCAATTATTTCTGCTCTGTTGCCTATTTGTTACAACCCACAGGTAGTGTCATCTCGGGTGTACTCTTTTTCCTGACTACTAGTTTTATCCCACAGGATTTTCTGGTAGCAGGTTTTAATGAGGCCTCGGTTTGACACACATTATACCTATGGGTTTTTTTTTCGGCACTTGCCAATTGTTCGCGCAACTACTTGTACCTTGTAAATAACACTCTTTGGTTAATAAATTTAACATTTAATCAAAAAAAAATAATTAAAAAAACAAAATAAAATAGCACAATACAACAAAATAGAAAAACATAAGGGAAATTTAATACAAAAGAGAACAATACAACAAAATAAAGTTACATAACACACAATTATCCAGAATGGTCAACTATTGTTCAAACTATATGTGATCCACAAGGTCCAAAGAAAAAATTGTTTGTGGCAAAACAAGAAGCATGCCGAAAGGATGTTGAACGTGCCTTTGGAGTTCTACAATCCAAATTTGCAATTATAGCGGGATCGTCACTTTATTAGAAGAAAGAAGTGTTACACGATATAATGACATCTTGCATTATAATGCACAACATGATAATCGAAGACGAACATGATATCAATGCAACTATACGAGATGCACGATTAGCTCTTGAGCCAATTGTAAAAGTTGCAACAAACGAAAACACTCGATTTCAACTATTTCTATCTCGCAATTTGCAGATAAAAAATAAAGAAACTCATCTATCATTCCGAAATGCATTAGTCGAACATATATGGGAGCACTATGGTGTTTGAATTTTATTTAAGATGTTTAAATTTTAATTAATAGTATATTATTTGAATTTTATTTAAGATGTTTTTTGTCACTAATTTTATTTAAGATGTTATTTCTATGCTTTCTAAAAAATTTATAACGTTTTATTAGTAAATATTGCATTTAATAATTGAGTGATGAATGATTTATATTTGTTTACAAGTTATAGGATATTATGTAATTGTGAATAAAGATTTGGGCAATTTTGCAAAATCGATATTTTTGATACCTCAAATTTGAGGTATTGCATTTGGAGCAAAACACATGATACTTCAAATTTTAGGGAGCTGATACCTAAAATTTGAGGTATTGCCTTTGGAGATGCACTAATGTAGAAAATCCTCATGATAAAGTTTACCCAACTCAGCAAAAACCTTTTTTGCAGAACTCGAATCGAGGCAGTTTTTTAACAAACCTCTCAGGTTGTTTACCAATAACCTCAACCTCAAGATCAGCGAGGTAATTCAATAGAATTGATGTTCTAGAAACTCTTAGAATGACAACAAAAATTCCAGAGAGAAGTAAAGGAACTGAACCAAAAGTTTGAAGCCCTTTCTACACATGTGAAACACTTGGATATTCAAGTTGCTCAAACTTTTGAAGTTGTGAAAAGACAAGCTAGTGTCTTTCTTGGGAAAGTTGAGGACAATCCAAAAAGTTATTGTAAGTAATTATGATAGAATAAATGGGTGATTTGGAACATGATGCAGATTTTGAGAAGTTGGAAAAAGATTCAGTGACTAGTGCACGATCGAGTGCTTATTGCACGATCGAGCAATTCATTTTCGGAGGATGAGATCGATCGAGCACTCCTTGCCCGATCGAGCACTATAGTGAAACAAGTCCATGAGCATTTGATCGATCGTACACTTCTTCAGCTCGATCGATCCCTAAAGTCGGAGAAGAATCAAAGCAAGTTTCCTGATTGGGCACTCCTTACCCGATCGAGCGTACGAGGGTGAAATAAAAAAAATATCAAGAGATCGATCGATCCCTCCTCCTAGATTTATGCAATTCCTTCAAAAGTCTATAAACCCATAGTTCCTTACCAATTGCAACCTACGAAGCCTAGATCAGAGTTTGAGGATGGAGAGATGATTGGGAAGCAACCAAATCCACTCGGGAAGCTTCATTAGCTACAAGACCCTCGAGAATTTTTGGTTCCTTGTTCGATTAATAGAGTAGAATTCACATATTCTCTATGTGATACTGGAACTAATGTGAGCGTAATGTCAGTAATTGTTGCAGAAATATTGGATATATCATGTATTACACCATCTAACATGACCTTTAAGCTTGCTAATGATTAAACTGTATCTTCCAGTGGGTTTATCTCTGATCTATTGGTACAAGTTGGGAATTGTCTCGTTCCTGTTGATTTCCACATCTTGGAGATGAATGGGTACCAAGATGAACCTTTGGTTCTAGATAGACCTTTTCTTGCAACCGTAGGAGCTGTTGTTGATCTACCTAATCAATGTATATCCCTGAAGAACATCAAGAAAAGGGTTTCTATCCAGCGATTCCTCAAAAGGGGATATCTAGGCTAGCTATGGTGAAAGAAAAGAAGATGAGAATGAATTTCATATTGAACATGATCTTAACTGTGTAGTTGCTGAAGTCTTGCACAAAGAACCTCAAATCTCAACAAAGAGTTTCATTCCAAAGGTCAAGGAAAAGGTGAGGGTGAAACCGAAGAAGACAAATAGGGACTTTCAAGTGACTTTGATTCCTCAAGCATTAGTTTTTAGGTGCAATTGAGTATAAGGTGAAAATCAAGAGTTTTTCAAAACCCTTCTCAAAGCTTAGAGCATTATTCACCCTAGAGTTTAAGGAAAAAGGAATCAATGTTACAAAAGAGGCAATAAGTAAGATTCTGAAGCTAAAAGTGTCTGATTATGGAGCTTGTTATGGAGCATCTCTTGATGTTGATTCAATTCCAGGTTAGAGGTAAGTACCATCAAGCTAAGGGATGTTAAACAAGCTCTGAGTGGGAGGCAACCCACTATTAGTGTCTAGATTAGTTTTTTCAGTTTTGAGTCTTGTGTTATTTTTGTTTACTAACCTATTGATATGTAGTTTGAGTTATATGTGATTTAGGATATTACTGGTGAAGGATCTTCAAGACACTCCGGGTTATCTCTTATCTATTTTCATTCTTGACCATCTCACTTGAATTGTTGGTTATCTTAATGGTTATCTCTCTTGATTCTTGCTAATGTCAATTAGTATTGCTAAGATCATTGCTTACCATTAAACCACTTTACTCGATGTTTTGATTTGAGTTGATTTTAGAACTATGATTTAGTTGGATTTTCCTAAGTAAGTAATTCTTGATTCTTTCTAATTATAATTACTATTGCTTGATCATTGTTTTTTACTTACCAACTTAATTGATCGCTTAAAACTGTATCAAATAGTACATTTCACATATGATTCTTGCTAATTGTTTATTAGTCTTGCTCGATCATTATGCTCTTGATGGTTTCTCTTACAATTGATTCTTGTTAGCTTTTAATTTAGCATTGCTCAATCATTGTATAACCATTTTATTATGTGCTTCAAATCGAAAGAGAATTAACACTTCTCTTGAGTGTTTTTTTGTTTTGCAGAGATAACAGTTCCAAGCAACAAATCTGATCATGTGAGATAGCAAGTTTGCAGCGGATTTCAGATTGAGGAAACTTCACCATTAGTACCTTCCTTTCCCTTTAATTCATATAGTATTTATTGTTTATTTTCATCAATTGCATACTTCTCTATTGATTCTGGCTATTCTTATTCCTTCTCTTGAATTTGTTATCACACTGGGACGGTGTGAATTAAGTCTGGGAAGGGTGTAATGATACTAACTACGTTTTGATGTTTTGTATTTTTGGTGAAAATTTTCAAATTTTTTGTTTTTGGCTTAGCTGAGTCTTATAGATTCAAAAGAATGATGACCAGAATTTGTGATGATTACTAGCCTAGTGTGAATTCAAGTTATTTTTCTATTTGATTACTAACTTAGATTAACCACTGGACTTAGGATTGGAACCCCATTGATTGATTGATATTTGTTTAAAATTTCTGATATTTTGGATTGTTGGTGATTTGATGCTAGCTCAACTGTGATAAGACTTAACTTGGACTTAAATTCTCTTACTCATGGTGTTGGTATACTATGAAAGCTAGGTATCTTGCTCTTCCGTGTTCTGTAAAATCGACAAGTTCTTTCAGTACGATCTCAATCTTTGCTTGTTCTCAAGTAGAGCAAGATAAAATCTCGAGAAGAGGTTTGAAAAGGACCACCCAAGAATTCACAAAATCTCAGAAACCTCAAACTCAGATGTCATAAACTAAAGACACTAATCCTAGACAACCACTGTAAATAGATTTTTTAACACCACAAAACCAACAATATGCATTCTACTTTAAATCCTGAATCAATTAAACTATCAAATCATATCAACAAGCTTATTAAATTCATTCAAGTGTTAAAAGGTGCGTTCTTACTTATGGGGTATCGATCACCGCGCTTGGGTATCCCTTCTATCAAATTGCTCATACCAAACAGAGCATCAAACGACTTCATGTCCTGATTCTTTTTCTCCCTTTCTCACTTCTCTTTTCTTTTCTTTTCTTACTGCTCTTTTTTATTTCTTCACATTTCTGTGCTTTTCTTTTTGTAGCAGTCGACAATTATTTGGGGTTGACTACGGATTTCTAGATCACGCTTTCAACTCTTTTTCTGAACCGTTTCTTTTTAAATTTTTGAAAGGAGAGAGAGAAAGGACCCAAGTTTAGGGAGTTGATATTACTCGGTTTTTGATGCATAATAGTAGGCATTTATGTATGCTATTCTGTATTATTCCGAGCGTTTTCCTTGGAAATTGGTATATTTCCAGGTTTCAAGTGTCCGGGTCGTTTTGGAGCAAAAGGGATGCATTTCAAAGCAAATTAGAAAAATTAGTCAAGTTCCAGAATAAGGAGATCGATCGTGCAGTCTGCAGATCGAGTACTTTTGTGCTCGATTGAGCATTTTCTCCTGGAAAAATCTGGAACAAGAGATCGATCGTGCATTCAAAAGATCGCTTTTGCAGAATTTCATAGGGATCGATCGAGCACTCTGCCCGAGAAGAAATAGAGATTTTCCAATTTTGCACTCAAGTCCTCAAGTTTATCAGGTTTCCATTATTTTAACTGTTTACTTTTTACACTATAAAAACCTCTTAGCTAGGTTTTATTTCATTAAGCTTTACTTTATTAGAGATTTTACTGAGGGAGAGGAGATTCTGAAACTCTGTACTTGGGAGAAGATTTTTGAACCCTATTTCAATATCTATTATTATTTTGCTATTATGATTTTTTCTTTGATATTTAATTGTTTATGCTTTGCAATGTCTGAGTAGTTCTCTAGTTAGGTTTTAGGATTTCCTAGCGAAACCAAGTTTGAATGTTAGGGTTTAACGAAATGATTGAATTTGTTAGGTTCTTAGTCTAGACTTTTTTTAATGCATGAATTAGAGTAGCTAACTAGTTCATTGATATTATATCGATAAACGCAAAGAGATTTGGTTTAGAGATCTCATCTAGTCTAGATGAATAAGTGTTCTTACTTGCGACAGTATTATCCTGAATGCTTATGAATAATTGAATATGAACTTTATTGCATGGTTGAATTAGTTAGAAAAGGCAAGATTTTATTTCTAATAATTCGAACATAGTGTCTAATACTCCGAGAGGAAACTATTCTATTTATGTCTTTCATGTTTATAACTATTTTAAAGTAAAATCCTGCATGTTAACTGTGAGAGCGGAAATTGCCTCACATCAAAATCTCAACGAAAATATCAAAGAAATCGAAAAATAAGTGTTTATTGCTTATGAAATTCTCTCTCAAAGTTACAAGAAAATTTCTCCAGAGTTTTACAAGTAAATTTCGAACCCCCTCCCTAGAGCTCTCCCCCTCTCTTTTATCCTCTCTCACCTCTCTTAATGAGCTCGCATTTATTGCATTCAATGCGCGGATCTTTTCTTTGAATTCCCCTTGTAACAGACAATCCTGCAATTACTTGGGCGCAATCCTCGGCGTTGACTCCGTCGTGTGCTTGGTCAAACTCCTCAGCTCGCTAAACGGGCCGCGATCTTTTGAATGGTCTTGAGAAGCCCAATTACCAAAGAGAGCTGAAGCACATTCCGAGTTTACGGGCTGAGAGAGCCCATTAACAGAGAGCCCATCAACATGGTGAAAGAGCTGAAGTGCTCTCTGTAATGAGTTCCGGAGAGCTGAAGCATTCTCCAGTGATGACGACAGGAGAGCTGAAGCACTCTCTGAGTGATGACCAGAGAGCTGAAGTGCTCTCTGTAATGGTGTCCAGAGAGCTGAAGTGCTCTCTATAATGGGTTCCAGAGAGCTGAAGCATTCTCCAGTGATGACGACAGGAGAGCTGAAGCACTCTCTGAAGTGATGATCAGAGAGCTGAAGTGCTCTCTGTAACGGTGTCCAAAGAGCTAAAGTGCTCTCTGTAATGGGTTCCAGAGAGCTGAAGCATTCTCCGGTGATGACGACAGGAGAGCTGAAGCACTCTCTGAAGTGATGACCAGAGAGCTGAAGTGCTCTCTATAATGAGTTCCGAAGAGCTGAAGCATTCTCCGGTGATGGCGACAGGAGAGCTAAAGCACTCTCTGAAGTGATGACCAGAGAGCTGAAGTGCTCTCTATAATGGTATCCAGCGAGCTGAAGTGCTCTCTGTAATGGGTTCCAGAGAGCTGAAGCATTCTCCGGTGATGACGACAGGAGAGCTGAAGCACTCTCTGAAGTGATGAACAGAGAGCTGAAGTGCTCTCTGTAATGGTGTCTAGAGAGCAGAAGTGCTCTCTGTAATGGGTTCCAGAGAGCTGAAGCATTCTCCGGTGATGATGACAGGAGAGCTGAAGCACTCTCTGAAGTGATGACCAGAGAGCTGAAGTGATGACCAGAGAGCTGAAGTGCTCTCTGTAATAGTGTCCAGAGAGCTGAAGTGCTCTCTGTAATGGGTTCCAGAGAGCTGAAGCATTCTCCGGTGATGGCGACAGGAGAGCTGATGGGCCTAGAGAGCCCAACAACGATATCCGACCCGAGCTCTTTTCCAAAGATCCGAGCCGAGTGGATCTTCACTTCCATAATGAGAGAGCTGATGGGCCTAGAGAGCCCAACAACAATGTCCGACCCGAGCCTCTTTTCGAAGATCCGACCCGAGTGGATCTTTACTCCCACATTTTGCTCCCCAATCCCGTAATGGAAGTTTCCATTACGGGATTTCAATCAGTATCTCGTAATTTGTGCTGGCAATCCAGATTCTCCAGATTCTATGCCAATCACTTCCTTGAGTGAGAATTTGGGCCTTAACTCCCTTCCTGAATTAACTTCTTCATGGCCTGTATTTATATTCATCTTGGGACTCACTTCATAAGTTTTGTGCTACTTCTCATTGCAGACTTCCGGGAGCTTCAAGTCCTCATTCACGTTCTCCTTAAGAATCTCCAGGTAACTCATTCTACTCACTTCTCTTTTGACTCTCTTGTTTCTTTTTTTCTTAGGCAAATTTTTGCTCTCTGTTTGTTGTTACGTGTTCTTGATTTTCTCCCAAAAATCTTGAACTTCTGCTTGTTTGAATCCGTTTTCCGATCTTTTTGCTTCAAAAAACATTTTTTGGTGCAAAATTTGGTATTTTATGGATTGAAACATGCAGTTCTTCTTTTGTTCTTCATCGTTCTTCACCAAAATATGAAATTTTTGGTTTCCATCAAGTTTTAAAAAATTCTTGAGAATTGGTCATTTTGATCTTAATTCTTTTCTTGAATTTTTTTTACTTGTTGGTTCTTTTTTTCTTAAAGAAAGGGGGAAAAAATTTTGTTGAGAAAAGATTCCTTATCTTTCTCTCTCTCCTTCTCCTCCACTCATTTTCTTCTTCTTCCTCTCTTCTCTCTTCTCTCTTCTCTCTTCTCTCTTTTCTTCTCTTTTCTCTTTTCTCTTCTCCATGGAATTTTCTTCATCTCTCGGGTTGTCCTCTCCTCTCGGGTCCGATGAGACCATGATACTTTCACCCGAATCGGTGAGTTACACATCCGAGCCGAGCTCCTCGCCGTTGGGTCGTTTTTCCGAGACGAAGGGCTCTCCATTTAGCCCGAGTGGTGTGTCCGAGCCGGAGGGTTATCCGACCGACCCGAGCCGAGTACTCACCAACACGGGCTGCTTGTCCAGCCAATCCCCAAGCCGTGTGCTGGTCCAATCTCTGAGCCGGGTATCCCCGAGCCGAGCCGAGCTCTCTCCAACTCGAGCTGCTCGTCTGGCTGGTCCCCGAGCCGCGCGCTCGTCCGATCTCCGAGCCGAGTAACCCCCAAGCCGAGCCGAGCACTCTCTAATCCGGGCTGCATGTTCGGCCGATCCCCGAGCCGCACGCCCGTCCGATCTCTGAGCCGAGCCGCCCCTTATCCGAGCTTGTCTCCGCTTCTTTCTCATAGCTCTGACCACACCGAGATCATCTCTTCTAGCCTGAGTCGAGGATCATCTCCATAATTGAATTGCTCATGGCCTATCTCTCCTTCGTCGGAGCCGAGCTCTCCTATTCGTGAGTGTTCTCTGTTCACGGAATTGCTCTCAGAGCCATTGCCGCGGTTCTCGCCTCACCCGAGCTCTAGCCCTTCGGCTACCCTTGGGGACTTGCAGCCCGAGCCGAGCTCGATTCCACGAGCCACCTCTCGTGTTGCGACAAATGAGGCGTCCACCTCTATTCTAGCTAAGTCTCCTCTCTTCGGTCCTCACTCTCCTTCTAGTTTGACGCTGAAAAGGTTGTTAGGATTTCGGAATGACTACCATATTTCGAGAGACGTTGAGCTTATCTCTCCGCCTCCTTTAGATAACCCGGATATTGTTAGGGATTGCCTATGTTGTGGATATGAGGTGTGCTTTAGGGAATGTATGCTTTCGTTCCCCCTGCCCGAGATCCTTATTCGTTATATGTACTCTCTCGGGCTTGCTTTGCCGCAACTTTGTCCGAACGCTATTCGCACGATTGTTGGGTTGCAAACCCTTGCAAAAGAGAATGGTTTTGATCTTGACATTCAATCCCTCGCTGGTCTTGAAGCTATTAGAAAAGCTCCTAAACAACGCGGATTCTTTTATTTGATGTCGAACCAAAACTGCGGTATCATCTCCGGAAGACCCGATAAGGATGAAGATTGGAAATAGTCTTACTTTTATTTTCCGGTGAATGAGTCGACTTTTGGTCGTCTCTCTCACCTAGCTGTCACGACTTGGTCTCCTGAGCCGGGTAGCGGCTCGATTTTGAGCTTTTTATGTTTTTTTTGTGTTTTTGAGTTTATCTTTAAATCTCTTGATACTTATGTGTTTACTTTTCTTTGTGCAGTGCAACTTCGAAAGGGTGGGCGCACGAGCAAGCTTCCTGCCGACTTAGAGGAATTCGTGATCACTTGTCGTAGCAAGGAGTGTTCTTGGGAGAAGTTCGACCGCTCCAGAGTTCTTAAGTCAGCT
Organism: Iberis pinnata; assembly: GCA_900406425.1. Taxonomy (NCBI): domain Eukaryota; kingdom Viridiplantae; phylum Streptophyta; class Magnoliopsida; order Brassicales; family Brassicaceae; genus Iberis; species Iberis pinnata. The sequence continues at coordinate 742 of OVBE01006376.1, read as the reverse complement.
CTTCGACTCAAGAATTACGTTGACTCTCAACGATCTTTCTATCATCCCGAGGAAATTCCTGGTTAGTTTTTCCTAACACTTATGGACTTTCATTGTCTAAAATTTTTTCTTTTTCGCTTATGATTGCGGTTTTCCTTTTTCAGCTCTCGACGATGTTCAAGACGCTGAAATGTCTGCTTACCGTGCCGCAAGAAAAGCCAAAGCTGCGACAGCTCAACCTGTGAGCGTGCCGACTCCTCGCGAAGTCGCGGCTGTCGCCTCACAGGACGGCCCCGTTGTTGCCCCTGCTTCTGCTGCCGCTCCCCCCGTTCGCTCGGACAAAAAGGATAAGAGAGCCGGCAAAGCTCCCATGACAGAAGCTGGTGGTTATGCTCTTGCCAAGCCCTCCGATCGCCGACCCATCATCGCACTCCCGGCGCTTCAGGATTCCTCTAGGGTCACGGTGCGCGACCCCGCCCCTCGAGGATCCTTGAAGAGGAAGGCTTCAGAGACTGCGAAAAGAGACAAAGGTAAAACTGGGACTTCGGGTACAATTCCAACGACCCGATCGTCGCCAACCCTGACTCGTCCTCTCATCTCTTCCGCCACTTTTGTTTTGAGGGATGTAGGCTCCCGGTGCTTCAGGACCTCCCTGCCGAGGTTATGAGAACTACAGGATGCTCTCTAAGAGTGTCGGTGAGGTAACCTTTATAAAACTTTGTCCTTATTCACTTATATACTTGACATTGAAATGTTTGCTCTT
>OVBE01006375.1:0-19984 GCA_900406425.1 Iberis pinnata | reverse complement strand
CTTTACCTGAATTTGGATGATATCTTAAGTACTTAATGACATAATTAGACTTAAGTATTTGCTAGACAATGGATTAGCAAATCTTTGTTTATCAACCATTAAAGTGTGGTATCTTAATGAGTGATTTACTTCACTCATCTTATATCTCCTTGATCACTTTGTTGTTTATGGCTCTAATACCAAGTGTAATTGTAGTTTCAGTTTGGCTTAGACTTTAACAAAATGATGTACCTTTGATTAATAACCAACGATTGCAGTATATAGCTAAATAATAGATCAACTAAAAAACTAAGTGAAACAACCTAAAATTTAGGACATGAGCTCCACTAAACTCTTTAATCAGCTAATAAAAATAAACAAATTAACTCATTCTAATGAGCTAGAACGTGTTTTTAGGAAACTGAATTTTGGCGCCAACACTCACCATAATTATTAGAGTATATGATTAGTGGTATTTGTCTACAATTAAACTATCTCATAGTAGTGTGAGAAAAAGTGGATAAGATATATGGATGTTTAAAATAAAAAACCGAGTAAACAATTCTACTAAAGTTTTGAGTTCGTAGTCTTTTTATTTTCTATACAAAAATAACGTTTAAAATGGGTAGATCTTTCAGCCTTAATCTTGTATGAATTCACTCGGTAAAATTCTAGATTATCTACGGGTTGTTTTGAAAACTTCCTCCACCTATTTGTTTTATGAAAAACGAAATATATTTTTTTCTTCTCAAAACGGCTATTCTATTACTCAAACTTGAGGTGATCTGGTAAACCAGACCGGAATAGAACAATCAATGTAATACATCTCCCTATGGAAACATTTAGCTAACTTAGCTAAATGATCAGAAGGAACATTTTTCTCTCGGGGCACATACGAAATAGAAAAAGAAGTAAATCTCTCTCTTAGCTTCACTAGTTCCTTTAGCTCCATTGAAAAATTAGGCCATGAAAAAAATGAAATATATTTAATTTAATTAAATTAGAACTTAATATCTAATTTGTGTTAGTATATTGTAAAACTATATAAACCGATAACGCATTTTTCTATGTACGCAAGTATATATATTTTAGATCAAAGCAATTTAAATTTTTCGCCAAAAATGTTATTTCATAATTTTATTCCAAAAACACGATATCATATTTTTTCTAAATTAAAAAATAAGTTTATAATTTCTGGCAAATTATGAATTAAATTTCACAATTCCGCAAAACAACATAATTTCGTGTTTTCCGCCAAAAACACAAGTTTGTATATTCCTCTCAAAATTGTAGTTTTGTAATTTATGCCAAAAATATAATTTTATAATTCTTTCCAAAAACTTAATTATGTGTTTTTAGGCTACAAATGGAAGTACATATTTTTCCTACTAGAATTGCAATTTTTGTATTATTTTTTTGCCAAAATTACAGTTGCTTTTCTCGCCAAAAATATAAAACTTATAATTATTTTTTCAAAAATTGTTGATAGTATAAAAAAGTAAACAAGATCTTAAAAAACATTTTTTGGAACAAATAAAAAACATCTTTCATCTCAATTAGCACGCGGGCTACCCACAATTTTATATGGTAGCGACTAGATTACCAATCAAGTGTAAATTTGACGGATTTAATTCGAGTTCTAGTGTAAGATAAAGAACCTTGTACTTTTGGGAGAAATTTTTTTTAACTCTCTTGATTTAATTATGAAATTGATTTTCATTTTCATTCAGTATATTGGGGGGGGGGGATGTTGCCTGCTCGGGGTTTTCACGCGCATTCATAATTTGTTTTTAAAATTTGCATTTTGGTTCGTGGAGAGTCACAAATTAAGTTTACGCCATTGTTTTTAGGAATTTAAATAAAAATGTTTTACTATATTTTACATTATATGTTTTATTTTATTTTTTGGATTTGAGAGGTTTCAATGAACAAGAGATCACAAACTTTGTACTTTTGGGAGAAAAAATTTGAACTCTCTTGATTTAATTATGAAATTGATTTTTATTTTCATTCAGTATATGATTTCTGTTTTTATTGATTATGTATGAGTAGTTCCATAGTTAGATTTTAGGATCTGATTTGATAGTAAGGGATATCAAGTAGGATTGAATTGTTAGATTTTTAGTCTAAGTTTATGTTTAATGACTGAATTAGATTGATCACATAGTTCTTGATAATAGATTGATAAACACAAATTAATTAAATTTAGAAACCTAAAATAATCTAGATGAGTTCAACCTCTTCAGCATACTTGGAGTAGATGTTATTGCATTTTATGAAATTATCTAAACTTGAATATGATTGCATGTTTCAATCATATAAATTCAACGTGAGCTAGTCATTACTGATGTAAGCATATAGATTCAATACTCCAGGAAGAGATTACTCTAGAATCGATGTTCGAGTTGAGAATAATTCCGTTAGATTTCTTTTTTGATGATCTGACATGTTAAACTTGTTAACCTGCGATATTCCCTAATATGTAGCGTCTTTATTTTATAACTTTACATCATCTAATTTTTGCATTTAGTTATAATTGAAAAATAAAACCAGACAACAATATTTCTGTCTTAACTAAATGAATATGTGAAACTATTTATGAATTTTTTTTTGTCTATATGGATTCCATCCCAAATGGTATTGCGTTTGTTGTGCATGCACAAAATTTTATATTCAAACTACAACATATATGTAGTAGGGTAAAATCACTCAATATACATAACATACCCTATAGTTAACTAACTAACATCTACTATCTATCTACACCCTCTCTCTCCATCCACAATATACATTTATACCCCCCCCCCTTTTTTTTAAGAGATGTTTTTTTTTAGTTTCATCAAATTTTTTTGCCTAATCTCAATTTTGTGTGAATAATTTGCTTTTTTTATTACTTATTTTTGGGGTCTACATTTATGATTTAGGGTTTACATTTTGGATTTTTATTTTGGGTTAGGGTTTATATTTTGGGTTTACGGTTTATATTTTGGGTTTAGGATTTATATTTTGGTTTGAGTTTATATTTTGGGTTTGAGGTTTATATTTTGGGTTTGAAGTTTATATTTTTGGTTTAGAGATTATATTTTAGGTTTTGGGTTTATATATTGGGTTTATATTTTGGGTTTTGGATTTATATTTAGTGGTTTTGGGTTTATATTTTGGATGTTGGGTTTATATTTTGGAGCTTTGGGTTTATATTTTGGATTTTAGGTTTTCAGTTTTTAGGTTTCTATTATTTTTAGTAGTCCGGCTATTCATGTGTTTATATTTTATTAAATAAATTTAATATTCACTATTTAAAAAAATATAAATCAGTTTTAAATAATTTAGTCATGTTAGATTCATTAAAAAATTTGTGGTTTTTAATGTAACTTTTGTGATTATATTTTTTTTACATGGTTTTATTTGCAAAAAAATGAAAGAGGATGGAATTTAGAAAAAGAAAAAATAAGGAAAATGGAGTGAGAAGAGAACACGTGTAAGAAAGTGAGAGACAGAAAAATGTTAATATAGAGATATGTGATGTATATTAAAACCGAAAAACTAATTATACAAACAATTGCCTAATATTAATAAACTTATGTAGATTCATGCAAATAGCTTAATGTATAAATATAACATCTTGTCATTTAGATTCAAAAATTAATATTTTGATTGTTTTCAACTTTCAACCACCTTACTGTAACTCAAAATTAATTGGATAGTAATTTTTTTTTTTTTTTTTTTTTTTTTTTTTTTTTTTTAAAAAAAAAAAAAAAAAAAGTAATAACATGTTATCTGGGAAGATGGTTCCCTTTGATTCCGCGTAAAATCGGCTGAGTTTTTATTTACATTTGCTATTTTTATTGTTATTAGTCGTTATCAGTTCTTATAAGTTTCGCCTTTTAGTTAATTGTTACCTTTTCGGATTGAGGGGAATCATGTTCATGCTATCATAGAGTGAAAGTGAAAGAGGATTTAAATAAATGTTATTAGCATATACTTTATTTAAAGGGGGGTGATAGATGATTGGAGTTACAGCTTTCTAATGATTTGATATTTTCGAATTTATAGTTTAAGAAGAAAATTTAAAAAGAGTAATCAGCACAATTAAAAACAAAATCTGTCTCCTTGTCGACATTCCAAAATTAAACGAGTCATCTTCAGTCACAAATCTGTCAAAATTGTGCACTTTAAAAATACTTAGTTCAAAGTATATGTGCTAATAGCTACTTGTAATGACTTTAATTAGTAGCAAAAATCCTTGCATCATTGTATATCCTTAAAAACTTTCCGAACATTATATATTACTAAAGTCAATTAAACATTTATTGATCTTTCAATCGTATGGATCCAACAGTGGAAACTAACTAGCCTTAATGCATCACAAGATTTATTTTGTCTTCAAATGGGTCTAAGCTATATTACTAGCCTAGCCTATAATCTAGTACTTTTGTAACACTATATAGACATACTACTCCATCCACTATATTAGAAATGTTTAATTGATACACCCGTTTTACTAATTAATCAGCTCGGAACGCATATAAAATTAGGAAATTTATCAAATATAATTACTTTTTATACTTTGGAAATTCCGGTCTATAATATCCTCAGCCAGCTGTTGATAATACATGTAAAGCGTAAATTACTCCTCTCAAAGTATTTGAACTAGCGATCTTAAACACTATGTAGAGTGTCTCAACCACTAAACCAAACTTTCTTGGTAAATTTATCAAATATTACAATTTATACTTTTGAATTTGAAATGGCACTTAATCCAAAATTAAAGAATTTTGTGTTCTTTTATTTGTTGTTACTTCTACATATTGTTTTTTTTTTTGTTGTTGATAAAACTCCTACATATTTGTTGGATCTAGGGTGAAGGTCTCCTTGATTTGAGTTCGTATTTGAAAGAGGTGATTACAAATAAGGTGAAGTCATCGACATACCTGATGAGCTTACTAAGAGTAAGAAGTTTAAGGGCGTTGATTTTTCTCTCTAACTTCTCTCTAGACTTCCTCTCGGAGAATTGCAGACCTCTTCTTCGTGCCTCTCTCTCCTTATTATAGTGCCTCTTTGTCATCATTCAGCTACGCCGGACATGTGAGACTATAGCCCCTAGCCTGGCGGATTGGTTAGTAGGTCAATATTCTGTAGGGCTACACGGACTAGATCCACTGTTCTTTCGACGCCCCTGCTCACCTCGTCGCCTTCTAACTGTGCTTTTGGAATGGTTTTTGCCCATTGGGTATGGGCGCAGCCATATCCTACAATATTGTTTTGCAGCAACAGCTTAAAAAAATTAAGATGATATATTGTAGAAATTTACCATGTTCGATTCTTAATTTTTTAATCTTGTTAATTAAATACAAAATTAGTTATTATTATAATATTATTACTTTGAAGAAGCTGCCGCAATGAAGATAAATGATAAACAAGCTGATCTTAAAGGTAAGGTTGGAATCAAGGAGAATAATAGAGACGAAACGGCAAGCAATAATAATACATATTCTGAACCCACTTATACCCAAAACATGCAATAGACAAGTCCCTTATGTGACATTAATTTGGTGGGCGGAGGAATAAATAAAGTTGGACACTTCGAAAATGATTAATATCTCTCTCTCTTTTGTAATTCGATCTCAGGATGCTTGTCTGAGAGAGAGACAAGGAACAAATTATGCTGTAATGATAAAAAAGAGATCTTAAAATGTCTTTGTGTCAATCATTTAGATCACACTTGTTATGTGCTCTGCTTTTGGTTCAGTTTTTCCTTTTTAGATACTTGTTCCTTATTTCCAATAACAGAAATTTATCGCCTATTATTAGTTTATTTCTCGTTGGCCATTTCCTATTCTCTTTTTTCTTTTCTTTTTAACATATCTCATATCCTCCATTAACTTTACATAAAAAAAAAAACTATAAGGAGAAAATAAAATGAATTAGAAGTATACATGAATAAAATTAGAGCTGGGAATCGGGTCGGTTCGGTTTGGAACGGGTCGGAAATTTTGGTTTTCGGTTATTTCGATTTTTGGGTTTGTGTTCCGAATTGAACGAAAAAATTTCGGTTCAGTTCGGAAATCGGTCCGGTTCGGTTCGGATTTTGTTGTTGAAATTTGGGTAATTTTTGCTTATTTTTCGGGTTTTTTCGGTTGTTTTCACATATTTTGGTTCGGGTTTTCTAGTTTTTTTTGTTTTTAGGTTATTTTCGGTTATCGGTTCGGTTCGGTTACCCGAATTGTTTTTTTGTGCCGATCGGTTTACAAAAATTATTTTAGTCCGGAAAATTTCGATTCGGTTTGGTTCGGTTTTTATTCACAGACTAAATAAAATACATCACAAGCATTAGCCCCTCACTTGAACAGTTGTACACATCTTCAAAACTTTTGGCGAAAATCAAGTTCACTAGACATTTCAAGATGCTACAAGAATACATGGCTCACTCCGATGAAAATCTCTAACGACTCAATTTATTGACTACCAATCGATCTAGTAACATTTTAAATTATAAATTTATCGGAAAACTATCGATGAAATAAAATGGTCGATAAATATTTAGAAAAATATTCGAAAACAGTTTCTAAGCATATATTTAATAAGTTATCATACACTAGTAACATATATTATTGAAAATGGTCAAAAATATTGTAATTGTTAGATATTTAACTGTTTTTAAATGTTCCTACAAATTTTCAAATAACATAATTAACAAATCTACATTGTGTTTAATTTGCTAAATTATAAGGTGTCACATTAGTTTTTGACACCTAAACAAAGGAGATTTTCCAAAATAGCGAGAAAAAAACTGTTTTGTAAAACAATATTAGAGTGTAAATTGTTTGCAGTTTAATAGAATAAAACAAGAGGAAAACATAAATTCCTTGATATTTCTTTATCTTTTAACTATTTGTCAAATATTTAAAGAAAAATATTTTTCTCTAGCTATAATCAAGTAGAAAAAGCAAATTTCTACTAAAAAATGTTCCTCTAAAAATTCGTAGGGGAATATAACTGCTAATTTTTCTCTAGTTTATATTCGACCAACATTTTTCTATCTTGTTCTACTAATTATTTTTGGTTGCAATCATTTACACCCTTAATGTTATGGATGAAAATGGTACCGTGTAGAACTCAGGTAATCAAAATCATCCCAAATTAGAGAACTATTTAGCCCCGGTGTGAAGATCTCTCACCTGATAGTAGGTTGGAGTAAAAGTAACAGACACACCATTAGTTACACATAACTGAAAAACCGAGATTAAATTTTTAGACAAAGAAGGAACACATAAAACGTTACGTAATGAAAACAGAGAAGTATAAGAAGGGATCGAAAGTAAACCAGAATGGGTGATGGACAAGCCCGATCCATCACCAATAATCACGTCATCGCCACCATGATAAGGAGTGTGCAAAGACAAATTCGCAAGATCCGATGTCATGTGATGACTCGCGCCGGAATCGAGAAGCCAGGTGGAGGAATCGGACATGTGAGCTGGATTGGCTGTTGGCTGCCACGAGTGAGCTTGATTTCCAGAATTCCAAGGCTGTTGTTGTTGTACACGCTGCATCCTAAGCTCAGCACAAAAACGTGCACTATGTCCTTGGACATTGCAAATTTGACATCTTCCTTGATATGGTCTTGAACCAGAATAATTATGGTTGGTGTTATGAGGCCTTTGTTGATAGTTAAAACCTGAATTGCGAGGCTGGAACGAGTTGTTAGAGCGAGACCTTGATTGAGAATAGTTCTGGTTGTTATTGCGCCAAGGCTGTGTGCGACGTGTCTCAGCAACATTAGCTATAATCGGTTCAACAGTTGGTGTGTCGGCACACATGATCATGGCCTCACGATTCAGCAAACGTTCAAGTAGTTCCGCATAGGTGATGGATTTATCCCGACCATGAATAGCATCGACCTCGGGTTTGTACTCTTCCGGAAGGCCAGCAAGTACTTGTTCGATAAATTCTTCATGTTCCATCGGTTTACCGAGCAAAGAGAGATCATCAGCCTTGGATTTGATGATGCGAAGATATTCAGAGATTGTTTTGGTGCCTTTGGTACAACTCTTAAAATGGAACCGTAATTGCTTGATATGACCGCGAGAAGGATTCCCAAAACGCTGTGGCTAGTGAATCCCATATTTCGGCAGAAGTGGTTGTGTTAGACACTATGGATTGCTCAGATGGGGAGATAGCTCCGAGAATAGCACTAAACAAAAGCTTATCCTGCCGAGTCCATGCCAAATAGTCCGGATTTTCACTCACAATACCGGCATTAGTCACTGTTTGAGCCGGGATATAGGTTGATGGTGTGAGAAACCGATGGAGTTCATGACCTTCAAGCAAAGCTTTAACTTGTTTGCTCCACATCAAATAATTGGTGGAGTTAAGTTTTTGGACATTGGACATGTTGATAGATAAGAGAGTGGCTTGCGGATTGGTAACGTTAAAGACTGAGGTCCTCTCAATATGGCCCGTATTCTCAGTCATGATTGGAAACAGCGATTAGATGAAGAAAAATAATCTGTAAGAAGAGGAAACAGAGAGATTGAAAGACTTGAAAACAGAGAGAGAATTAAAGAAACAGAGGATTTGAGGAGGAGAAACAGAGGATTTGAGAAGAAGATTAATGGCGTTGAGGCATAAGGAAGAAGAAAGAAGAAGAGGCGGCCAAGAGAAAAGAGAGGATCAAAGCTCTGATACCATATTAGGGTAGAATCAAAGATAATTACATTAAGGTATGTTACATAGAATATATACATACGAGCTTATCTAAATATGGAACTAACATATGTGCATAAAACTAATGACTAAATCATGTATATATGATTGTATCCTAATACTATTATCCAAGAAAACTTAAAGAACACATGTACAAATTATTCAGTTTTTTTAATCAAGAAGGATATGGTCATCTTACTTGTTGAGAATGTATCTCTCTTGAATTGTATACTTTTTGAAGTTGTTACTTTCTTTTTTACTTTAGAATATAATCATTGTCCAAAAATCCAAATACATTTTAGACCATCTCCAACAATGTTTCTTAAGGGTTTCTTAAGAATAAAATATAATAAAATGTTAAGAAACTTGGAGAGAGAAAGTCCTTAAAGCTTTTATATAAGAGTTGACTCTTGCACTATTCACACATGTTTTATTCTTGGGTTTCTTGCACTATTCACATCTTTTTTAAAATAATATTATTATTTTTTTATTAAGAAACTTTTAAGGGTTTCTCTATTGGAGATACTCTTATAATTATATATTTCTCCCTATTTCCAGTGATGTGATTCGTACATCAATAGCTTTTAGATTCTAAATGTACCTGTTTCTATGATGTAAGTGATTAAAAAATGTATTAGATTTATTCGCCATTCATGAGATTCTTGATTTATAATTTTTGGGGCAATAGATTGTCATCTATTGTCTTTTTTTTCCCTTCTCGTAATGGCACACACTTAATTGAACAGTCTACATTGAGTATTTTTCTAATATCTTGACATCTCATATCCAAATTTTTTAACATAAACATAGTTTTTATAGACATAAATTTACAACAAGAATTATACAATTCTACCACACCTACAATACATAACTGAATAAAAGAAATAAATTAGAGAACTCACAAAATCGAATTGCGAAATTTAATCTCTGGTCGGGTAACAATGCATCAGAAGTAATACAATTATTAGATCACTTAGTCTTTATTGAGAACTGGATTATTAAGAGAAATATATCTATTTTTCATCGTAATAAGCTAATAATAACATATATATATATATATATATATATAATTTATATATCTTTTAATATTAATAATATCTGTTTTTTTTTTAAAAAAAAAATCGGATATGTACAATTTGTCTATTTACTTTTCCAGTAGAATGCATAATTCATGCCACTTACGTTGCAGGTTCCCATCATTTTAATTTATTCTCCTCTTTTCTACTTTCTCTTTTTAATTTTTGTGTAAAAAAAGTTAAGAAATATATTCTATCTTTCCCTATATATATCTCATATGTCCACCGTTTCAGTATTGCATTGCCACTTGAATTGCTTAAGATAAGAAAAAAAGAATTAAAAGATTGATTTTCTCACTTGTTGATAAACAGTTAATCAAAACTAATAATTAAAAGAATGCAGAGGCAAGTTGCACTCATTAAGCAATCCCTCTTTGATCAGGTTTTGTTTGAATTACTTTTATTTCTTATTGTTATGTAGTGTTTCTATTGGTACGTACTAGTTGTCCTTCTTTTTTTTTATACTACTAATTATGAAATTTTCAATTAAATAGAAATCAATTAATTAATAAAAAATTGAAATGTGAAAATTTATGTTGCAGGGATATCTGGATGATCAATTCATGGAGTTAGAAGAGCTCCAAGATGATGCGAACCCTAATTTTGTCGAAGAAGTTGCCACATTATACTTCAAAGATTCAGCTCGATTAATTAATACCATTGACCAAGCTTTGTGAGCACCTCTTTCTTTTTTTAATATTAATTTTTTGTTTTTGCACTAGATTTTCAGGTTTTCTAATTACATTAACAATGCAGGCAAAGAGGATCGTTTGATTTCAATAGACTGGATAGTTCAATGCATCAGTTTAAGGGCAGCAGTACAAGGTAATTAAATTCGGTCTCTAGTGCCAAAGAATTGACTACTTAACTAAACATAACTAAATATAAATATGACTACTAGTATGTAACAATTGACATGATTTACTCTCCTAAAACTGAAAGTAATCATTACTAACATAAAAGGATATGTATATTTATTGAAATTGCAGCATTGGTGCGAGTAAGGTGAAAGCTGAGTGCACTCTGTTTAGGGAATACTGCAGAGCTGGAAATGCTGAAGGGTACTTTCGTCTTTCCACTTACACTTTCGTGTTTCTCGTTTTTTTTTTATATTTTAAATAAAGAAAATAATAAACTTATAGGATTAGAATGAAAATAAAATTAAAAAGTGGGGGTTAAAATTGCAGCTTTATTCAATTTTAGACGATCTAATTAATTACTTCTCTTATTGTTATGTATACTTGCGACATCTGCAGATGTTTGAGGACATTTCAGCAACTGAAGAAAGAACATTCAACGTTGAGAAAGAAGCTTGAACATTATTTTCAGGCAAGCCAAAGACCAACTATGTGATCATTACCGTTAATCACTTTTTATTTTAGTAATTTGTCTAATTATTTACCGAATTTTTGGTAATAAACAGTTGGCAAGACAAGCGGGGCCTAGGGAGATAGCACGTAGGCCCAAGTAAGAGAGACAGAGATAACTGAAATATGGAATCGTCGGCGAATTTTGTAATAGATATTATATTATAAATAGTTCCTCTTTGTTGTTATTATATATTATTAGTGTTCGTTATTAAGAAGATCTTGGATTTTAATAATATGTATGCTAATAAACGGTCCAATTTTCTCTATGTTTTTTTTTCCTTATATGGCCAATATTCTTCATAGTTCGTAGAGATAACGATCACTTCTTATTCGTAGCATTTTGGTTTCCAATCAACAAAAAATAAAATAAAACAATGCTTTTATTCATTTACCATGAATGCATTAATCCTAATTTTTCATTATGAAAGAGGATTAGTAAATATAGATTGTAGTGTCGATTACTATTAATTAAATATTAATACTGATCAAAATACACAAATAAAAATAAAACATACAAGGCTTAATTTGTTTACTCACAAACTATTTGAAGTTTAAACTAGTAGTATTCATTAGTTTCTATTGGAGTCTAGCTAATACTCTCCATTAATTACTCGTAGGTCTACTGCATGGAGTATATATTAATATAAAAAAAAACAAAAGCCGGATGCAAATAAATCAAAATCAAAAGTTTTCCAAAAAATGCTCCAACATATGTTATATATATTTAAAGTTTCTTCCACATAACGTATACACTTACAGCTTAATATTAGGGAGATATTTACATGACAAAATGTTCTTAATTAATATTATTAGTTTGTTAAAGATATATATATTTTGATAGTTAATTTGGAATATAATTGGTTATATAATTAAATTCCAAAGCGACGTAGAACCACTCTCATTTATTGCATCTCCCTCACACTCACAACCTCCACCTTCCTCACAGACCCGATCTTATTTATGGCTTCCATGTGCACCTTTTCTCCACTTAAGTGCAAATCCAATGAAATTACCTATAAATATAAATTTAAAAAGAACAGGCTGGTTCATGTTTTTTTTTTCCATGAATAAAAATGGTTGGAAGACATTCAATAAGAGAGAGAGACAGAGAGTTGACACAACATTGAAGTAAACTTTAACTCTTGACGACCTCTTTGTCATAAACTTTTCTCTCTTTAGGTATATATAAAAACCAATGTATACCATTCATAGATAGGATATCAAGAAAATGGAACATCGCACGATGTCGTTTTTACCTTTCCTCTTGGTCTCTACCTTGTACATTCTACAAATCTCATTTGCTGAAGATGTTCCAACGACTCTTGTTCCTGCAATCATGACATTTGGAGACTCTGTAGTTGATGTTGGAAACAACAACTATCTTCCCACACTTTTCAGAGCCGATTATCCTCCTTATGGCCGTGATTTTGCTAACCACAAACCTACCGGCCGTTTCTGTAACGGCAAATTAGCCACCGATATTACCGGTTTAAGCCCTTACTTGTAATGCAAGTTATCTTTTTTATATCCCCTTGAAACTGAAGTTTTGTGTTTCTTTCTGTTACAGCTGAGACTCTAGGGTTTACTAAGTATCCACCAGCTTATCTAAGTCCCGAAGCTTCAGGGAAGAACCTTCTCATTGGTGCTAATTTCGCTTCTGCAGCTTCAGGTTACGATGACAAAGCCGCTCTTATCAATGTGAGTCACTCTTCTTCTTCTTTGACATATTTTCTCTTTTCTTTTTTTGTTGTAGATTCTGATTTTTCTATCTTTCTGTTGCCAGCACGCGATCCCATTGTATCAGCAAGTTGAGTATTTCAAGGAATACAAGAGCAAGCTCATTAAAATTGCAGGAACCAAACAATCTGACTCGATCATAAAAGGAGCAATCTATCTCTTAAGTGCAGGAAGCAGTGACTTTGTCCAAAACTACTATGTGAATCCTTTTCTTTTCAAAGTCTATACTCCTGATCAGTACGGATCTTTCCTTATCGATAACTTCTCTACATTTATCAAGGTACCATCTTCTTTTATTTCCCTTCTCCTCTCTTTTCAATTGCAAAGAAGAGATTATGACTCTTTGTTGATGTAGCAAATATATGCGATTGGAGCAAGGAAGATCGGTGTGACTTCTCTACCTCCAACAGGATGTCTTCCAGCTGCAAGAACCATTTTAGGTTTCCATGAAAAAGGATGTGTTTCAAGACTCAATACAGATGCTCAGCAATTCAATAAGAAGCTTAACTCAGCTGCTTCAAAGCTTCAGAAGCAATATGCTGGTCTTAAGATTGTTGTCTTCGACATATTCACCCCGCTCTATGACCTTGTTCAGTCCCCTGCTAAAAATGGTAAGTCACAAATATAGGTTTACATAAACCAATGGGTGTGGTCTAGTAGTATAAAGACCGAGACCGGATTTCGAAAATTGGCCGTGTCTCAGGTTCGAGTCCTACTAGAACCTGCAACTACCTACAGAGTTAGTTGGCTTATTGGTTTCGGTCTAGATAATTTACATGTTGAGGGTATCCAATAAGTCCACCATCTCAAAATTATATGGGCCAAAAGTCTGAAATATCTGAGTTATCAAAAATATAGGTTTAAGGAGTTCCAAACATAAAAGACGCTTAAAATTTTATTTATTTATTTGCAATTTACTTTAAAAAGCAGTTTGTTTTTTGAAAAAAATGTGAAAACTATGAAATATTTTCATTTTAAATTGTGGTTTCTAAAATTCCATAACCTATCATTGTTAGTGATGTACTTTAAATAATCCATGAACCTTTTTTTATCCCTCTTTTCTTTTCTGCTAACAGGATTCAAAGAAGCAACAAAAGGATGTTGTGGAACAGGAACAGTCGAGACAACTTCGTTCTTGTGCAATCCAAAATCATACGGGACATGCTCCAATGCGACTGAGTATGTGTTCTGGGATAGTGTTCATCCCTCTGAAGCTGCCAATGAGATTCTTGCCACTGCTTTAATTGGACAGGGCTTCTCTCTCATCGGTTGATCTTTAAGTATTAAATCATGTTCTCTTTTGAAACCGCTGTTTCTAGTAAACCTTGAGTCACACATTAATTTATATCCCTTTGAATTATATGTATCAAAACCACCACTGTTTTTATACTTACAAATGAATTGATGATTACAACTTACTACAAGAAAACCAAAAGATGAGATTCACTTCATACTAGAAACAATATACAAAGAGTTTTGATGTCTTGAAGTGTTTGATGTTGGACCTTGACTTGTTTTTCTTTGGAGCATGGCCAGTGGTGCCGTGCTCATTCTTATAGTTGCTTTAGGCTAACCAAGAATATGTGGCCTTCTATATTTTAAAAATACTAATAATTAAACTAATAGTAATATTATTTTAAGACATTACAAATTATTAATAAAAAAAAGCTTAAAATCAAACATTCTACCACCAATCTCGTCTCTAGAAAAAAGGTAATCAATTTCCGGTCTTTGACTAGGTCATTTTTCAGTCATATAATCTCTTCATTGTTGATCAATTTCCCCCCAATTCATTGGATCATAAATATCAGAGTTTCTACGAGAACCCATAAAACCAGTAGGTTCGTCTACATTCTCATTCTCTTGTGCTTTTGCATTCTCATTCTCTTGCTCATTCAAATTCTCATCATTTACCACATCCACGTTTTCACATTCAACCATATTTTCATCAAATTCAGCATCAACGGAAGTATTAACATGCTCATTTCCTTCAGATTCATCATCAACAATTTTAGTTTTTTTTCAAATACCTTAACATAGCATTCTGTTGAGATTTTACGAACTCTTCTTGTTTTTTATTTTTCTTCTTCTTTTCCCATCCAGGAATATGTTTTCTCGTTGGTACCGGAGGCATCTTTAGAAATACATAAAGAGTATTAGATTAGATACATATTTTTATTGAAGATTTAACCGAGAATTTAACGAGTTCAAAATAAATTAAAAGGCATATCTAGACTAGCAATTATGTTAGCTATTAGTTTATAAACCAAATTGATACCGATCTTGGCATAAGTTTTAATCAAAGTCAAAATTAGTATAGATATTTGCATTAAACCGTTAAAATTTTAAAGAAAACAAGGAAGACAATGACATAAAATAAAAAAGGTTAAAGTCAAAATACCTTTGTGAAGAACGAATGACTGTTTTTCTCCGTGGTTCTTATGTTTGAATTTTAGATTTATAAAATGTTATTGAACAAAACCTTTTTGGAATAGGAAAATTATAAAACAAAAAGATATGGATAGAAAAATATCTAAGATTTAGATATGATTCCTTTATTGGGTCAAAATTTGTACTTATTTCCTTATTTTTTAAAAAGATTAATATAATATCACTTTAAATATGAACTACAATTAAGTGAAGATTTGTATTAGGTTTGTAAATTTTGGTGGCCTAAAAAATTTGTTTAATTGTGTCAACTTAAAAAAAAATGTGACGTTAACAAAAAAAAAAGTGGCCTTAAAAATTTTGGGTTTTTGGTGGCTTAGGGCAATGGCCCATATTAACTGTGAAGAGGCACTGCCTTGAGCATGGTTCACACACGAATTGATTTTGGGGATTTCTAAGACCATCTCCAATGGTTAAGGATCATTAAAGAGCTCTTAAACAATTTTTTAATCATTTTTATGTTTAAGAAACTTTTATTAAAATTTTTAACTTTTTTACCTCCAATGGTTAAGAACCTTGAGGTTCTTTAAAAAAAAACATGTCTTTTTATACATTTCAATTATAAACCATTTCAATTCATAATCTAAAATTCAATTCATAATCCAAAATTCAATCTTAAATATCTTAAACCAAAATTCAAAATAACTTCTAATCTGCTGCATCAAATAAGCAGTGAACTTTACTTTTCAGAGACTCTCTCTTGTAATGCTTTTTACACTCCCACGAACATAGCCTTGTTCCAATAGAAAGATTATCAGCCTCTCATACCAGGCCCTGGGTGCCTGTTTTAGACCATACAAGGCCTTTCAGAGTTTATAAACATACTCAAGATGCTCCGAATCCTCAAATCCTTCAGGTTGCTCCATATAAACTTCCTCTTGAATGACCCCATTTAAAAAGATGCTATTGTCATCCATTTGGTGAAGTTTGAATACCATAACAAACGCCATTCCAAGTAGAAATCGAATAGATTCCAGTCGAGCAAATAGAGCAAATGTCTCATCAAAATCAATTTCTTCTACTTGTGAGTATCCTTGTGCCACCGGTCAAGACTTGTTTCTTACAACATGACCTGTCTCATCTGCTTTGTTCTTGAAGATATCCTTAGTACCAACAACATTGTTTCTGGTTTGTGTACCAGCATCCACACTTTACTCCTCTCAATATGTTCCAATTCTTCTTGCATTGAAATAATCCAATATTCACCCTCAAGAGCTTCTTTGTGGGACTTAGGTTCAATCATTGAAACAAAATAGGATTAGCCGACCATTTCACGGAAATTTATCTTCTCCTTCCTAGTTATCCTTCCATTTGTTACATCACCAGTGATATCTTTCTCAGAGTGATTTTGATGAATGTTTAGTTTTTACAAAACCTATCCTTCTTCCTCGGCGTCCTCTTCTTCAGTTTCTTCTGTCCCTTCAATTGTTGTGATGATTGATATCCGCTCAGATTTTTGGAACAAAGAGATCAAGTTTGGTAATGCCTTCTATGATGTGTCTTAGATCGTCAAAAACAACATTCACTGTTTCCATCACAGCTTTTTTTCTTTTGTTGAACACCATGTATGATGTGACTACTGAGTATCCCATAAATATCCATTTATCACTTCTGGCATCAAACTTACCAAGTTGATCCTTATCATTAAGAATGTATCACACACACCCAAAACATGAAAGCAACTCACACTAGGTGATTTCCCTTTCCATAGTTCATAGGATGTGACGTTGGTTACCTTCCTGACATACACCTTGTTGATGATGTAACACGCTGTGCTGACAGTTTCAGCTCAGAAATGTTTTGCCACTTTGTTTGCATGTAACATAGCTTTGGCCTTGTCTTGTAGGGTGATGACTCTGTATTTTCATGGTTTTTACATATCATTTAGCATCAGTTTTGAGGTCTTTAGGCATGCATACATCACATATATAGTTGATTTTAGTAAGTTTGTGACTTTTAGAACTTTTGCATTAGAATTTTCATATGCACGCATTTTGGAGATTTTTCAGGAGGAATTTTAGGGAAGGATTTGTGAGATTTCAGAAAAGCAGCACTTAACATGGAATGGAGCAGCACTTAGCCTGGAATGGACTAGCACCAAAACTGGATCTATCTCCTCTCTACCTGAATCGATCTCTATCTCTGCTCAGATCGATCTCACTACCTCTCTGCCTGGATCGATCACTACCTCACTCATATCGATCTCACCACTTCGTCTGGATTGATCTCACCGAGCTTCACACTGAAACATCTAGGTCGATCTCAATTTACTCCTGGATCGATCCAGATCAATCTCACCTTGTCCTAGCACACCTCAAGATCGATCCCACACTCTCCTGGATCGATCTCTCTCTATCTCTCTCGGGATAACTTGTGAAATTTCTGAAGAAGCAAAGGAAGCGCATGAAACGGGAGCTGAACCAAGTTTGGATCCATCACAACCTGAAGACTGGAACGACCTCTCTTAGCAGCACGATGCCTGGATCGATCCCAACACCTTGCCTGGATCGATCTCAGGTACTTAACTTCAGGATTGTTCTCACTCTCAAACGCGTCTCAACTTGGATCGATCTCAATTCTTACTCCAAGCTCTCAACACTTTAGATAGATTACGCACTAGCTCAATCTCCGACCCGACCAACTCAATTTCGGATAGCACCTGAACCAAGACCCAAGATCCCAGAAAATGATTAACTTTTGTCTTTAGTGCGAATTAGGGCTTTTATCTGAACACTATAAAAGACCTAATTCGCCTCCTTTTGCACAAGCTTAGTTTTTATTTCATTTTTAGGTTTTAGTCTTAGGTTTTCATTCTCTTTGTTGTTCTTCATGTTCATAGTGTAAAAACCAGATTTCTTTTAAGTTTCAAATTAATCTACTGTTTTTCATTTACTTTCTTTCTTAGCTTTAGGTTGTTGTTTAGCTGGTGCTTGTTGATCTACGTGATAAGCCATTAATCTCATGTTTTAAGTTTGTTCTTCATCCATGTTTTTACTGTTTCATTGGTGTTCTTAGTTTCTGGGTTTGTAACTTGTTGTTCTTCATAGTTTAACCTTAGATATGCATATTTAGCTTTGAAGTCATGATTTTTGGTTTCTCTGCTTTTACTTCCATGAGTAGTGAGTGACTCATCAAGTTCCTGAGGATGGGGTAGACTAGGGTTGATGTCCTGCTTCTTCATCTAGTGAACTACACTGCGCGTCCACTTCACAACCCCACGAAGCTCATGTGAAGGCCATTACTCTATGTAGTGGGAAGGCATTACCACCACGATAGAACGCTCTTATCACTGAGGATTGTGTTTTCAAGNAAGGTGGGGGGGGGGGGTCGTGTTTGAAAGAAGCCGAAGAAGAAGAACCTGCAATAACTGATTCCCATAGACCATTGCAACATCCACCACAAGTGATCACCAACCCACCTCCTACAGAATAACCATCAGCAACACAACAGAAGGATACACCCTTCATTCCACCACCATATGTACCAAGGTTGCCTTTCCCCTCTAGATTCAAGAAGGAAATCATGGCAAAGTACAAAAGAGTTTTTGAGAAATATATGAAAGACATTGAAATCAAAGTACCTCTTCCTGACGCAATCACTTTGATGCCTCCATACAAGAAGTTCCTAAAGGACGCTATAACTAAGAGAGGAAAGGAGATTCAAGGAATGGTAGTTCTAAGTGAAGAATGCAGCGCGATCATCACAAGGACCTCAACCCCAAAGAAGCTAGCAGACCCATGATCATTTACCTTACCTTGTTCGTTAGGACCCTTTTCCTTCGATAAATGCTTGTGTGACCTATGAGCTTCAATAAGTCTTATGCCTCTATCAGTTGCAAGGAAGTTAGGTTTCAACAATTTTAGACCCTGCAATATATCTTTAGTACTTGTAGACCGATTAGTGCGAATCCCACATGGGATCCTTGAAGATTTTCCTGTAAGGGTTAGAGTAGCTGAAATCCCAACTGAATTCGTGGTTCTAGACGTGAGTGAAGAACCCAGAGATCCTCTGATTTTAGGCAGACCATTCTTGGCTACTGCTGGAGCTGTTATTGATGTTCAGAAAGGAAAAATCCAGCTCAATATGGGTAAGGAGCTGAAGATGACCTTCGACATTCAGGAAGTCATTAAGAAACCAGCTGCAGAAGGACATATTTTCTACATGGAAGAGATTAAACAACTCACTGGTGAATTCTTGGAAGAGTTTAGTCAGGAAGATGATAGTAGGATTTTAGTCCCTAAGGGGCTGTCAATCAATCCATCGTTGTAGTATGAGTTTTTATGTCAATCCATCATGGGAGTGTACTAAGCCGTGAGAATATGCTGGATGCTTTAAAGTCAAGCTGATGTTAAAAACGGTTTGGGTGCTAAAAGGTCCTAAGTGCAATGAAAGTAAAAAGACATAAAACAAAGAAATGCTTCAAACACTTTGGATGCAAAACAGAGAAAATGCAAGAAAGGTAAAACGTGCAATCAATAGTAAGGTCGTTCCTCTGGACAAAGGGTAATTGACTTGGGAATCCTTCCTGGGCTACCTAAATACCTAACATACCTCAAACAATGAGCTGACCCCTAGACAATAGCTCTACTAACAATCAATTCCAATGTCATAGCAACCAATCTCAAGCAAAGTAATCACAGACTCAACTGTCGTCATAGACGGCGACTA
>OVBE01006374.1:0-18065 GCA_900406425.1 Iberis pinnata | reverse complement strand
GGCTTTGTAATTCAAGGAAAAGAAAGCAAAGTATACAAGTTAAACAAAGCTCTTTATAAATTGAAACAAGCACCAAGAGCTTGGAATGAAAAACTGAATGAGGTACTTGAAAGAATGAAGTTCACAAGATGTTCAAAAGAAGCCTCGTTGTACCGTAAAAAGAATGAAGACTCATTACTTCTCATTGCAGTATATGTAGATGACCTTCTCATCACTTCTTCTAAACTTGATGTGATCGTAGAGTTTAAAAAGGATATGTCTTCGATTTTTGAAATGAGTGATCTTGGAATACTTACATGTTATCTAGGAATTGAAGTAGAACAGAGTGAACATGGGATAACGTTGAAGCAAGAGAGATATGCTAGAAGAATTTTAGATGAAGCCGGAATGAGTGACTGCAATTCGTGCCATATTCCCATGGATCCAGGATTGAAACTATCGAAATCAAAAGAAGAACAAGGCATACCTGAAACAACCTATCGTAGAAACATTGGGTGCCTAAGGTACTTGCTCCACACTCGACCTGATCTTTCTTACTCTGTTGGTGTTCTTAGTAGGTATATGCAAGAGCCAAAAGCATCTCATGGAGCAGCCTTGAAACAAGTTTTGAGATATCTTCATGGAACTATATCTCATGGGATCTTTTTCGGTCATAAAGAAAAGATCGAACTGATAGGATATTCTGATAGTAATCACAATGTTGATGTAGATGACGGAAAAAGCACTATTGGACATATGTTTTATCTTAATGACTCGCTCATTACGTGGTGTTCACAAAAGCAAGAAACTGTAGCCTTGTCATCTTGTGAAGCAGAATTTATGGCAGCTACAGAAGCAGCTAAACAAGCCATATGGCTTCAAGAGTTGTTAAGTGAAGCAATCGGGAAAACTTGTGAAAAGGTTATCATAAGAGTTGATAACAAGTCTGCGATTTCTCTTACAAAGAATCCGGTGTTTCATGGACGAAGTAAGCATATACACACTCGGTATCACTTTATAAGAGAATGCATAGAGAATGAGCAAATCGAAGTTCAACATGTCTGTGGGATCGAACAGAAAGCTGATATTCTAACGAAAGCTTTAGCAAGAACAAGATTCAAAGAAATGAGAGATTTCATTGGACTTCAAGATGTTTCGAAGATTAACTTCAAGATTAGGGGGGGGGGAGAATGTTGATAATAACTTGAAGTAAAAGATAAGATGAGAGAAAAGAAACAAGAATATATTTAGGAGATATCTAAATATATGCATATCTTTTAGGAGTTATCTAATGAATATGTAAATCCTTATTGTTTTAGGATTAGGATTTTCTTGTTTCCTATATATAGAGAGATATCAAAGTGTGGTATTCTCATAGATTATAATGAGACTTAAGTTTTGAGAGATTTTCTTAAGTTTAATAAAGAGAGAGATTCTTTAATATTGATCTATCAAAAGTTAGGTTCACAACAGATCCAATGCCAGAATGTGCCACCAGACCAATTCTCTCGATCTTTGAAGCTGATCAGACAAGGCCTTTCAAAATGGAAGAAGTCCCATTCAACTAACTATGGAACTCTAATCACTAAGCAAAAAAGACTTCTGCAAGCAGCTTACAATGCGGAGAATGTGGATTATGCCTATGTTCATGATCTCAAGGCTTCTTTGGATAATGCTTATAAACAAGAAGAAATTTTTTACAAGACAAAGAGCAGGGTGCACTGGTTGCGAGAAGGGGATAAAAACACACGATATTTCCATTCCAAAATGAAGCAGAGGCGGGTTCTAAACAGAATACTTAAGATTGAAGATGAAGATGGTACTTTTAACCAAGATAAAGCACAGATCAAAAACATTTTTATCCAATATTTCCATAACCTGTTTTCTTACTCAGGTGATATCAATCCTGCTCACTTTGCACTCTTTGATAACTTTCAGCCAAGAGTAACCCAATTCATGAATGCAGACCTCACTAAAGCAGTCACTGATGCAGAAATATGGGAAGCCTTAAACAAAATAAGAGAGGAGAAGTCCCTAGGGCCATATGGTCTTACTTCAGGATTCTTCAAGCAACACTGGCAAACAGTAGCACCAGCCACAAGTGCCTTCATCCAAGATTTCTTCTAGAATGACATTCTTGATCCGGGTATTAACCACACTTTTATCTGTCTTATCTCAAAAAGCATAATTCTACAACCCCAAAAGATTTTAGACCAATTAGTCTGGCCAATGTTGCTTACAAAATCATAACTAAGATTATGGCAAACAGGCTAAAACCTTGGATCCACCAAGTCATATCAGTAAACCAGTCTGCTTTTATCCCTGAGAGACTTATTTATGATAATGTATTGTTAGCACATGAGTTGTTGCACTCTCTTACCACTAGAAAGAGAGTTCACCATTTTATGGTCTCAAGTTAGATATTACTAAAGCATTTGATAAGGTGAAGTGGGAATTTTTGGAGTTTATGTTAACAAAGATGGGATTTGCATATCAGTGGAGAAGATGGATTATGCTTTGTGTTAAAACTCCTACATTTTCAATCCTAATCAATGGGTCACCTACTGGTTTAATCACTCCACATCAAGGCATACGGCAAGGTGACCCTATTTCCCCATATTTATACCTTATTGTCTCAGAGGGCCTTTCATTTTTATTACAGCAGTCAGTTGCTAGAAAATTGCTTAATGGTTTTAAGGCTAGTGCAAATGGTCCTGCGATTTCTCATCTACTATTTGCAGGTGATTGTCTGCTTTTTTGTAAGGAAAATAGAAGGGAGTGTGCACATCTATTAGAAATCCTCAATATTTATGGTTCTATGTTTCGTCAGCATGTGAACTACCAAAAATCTGCACTTACTCTGCCTAAATGTCCTCAATCAGTCAAGAGTGAAATGCATAATCTTATGGGAATTACTAAAGTTGGAGGTTTGGGTACTTATTTAGGACTCCCTGAGTTGATAGGGAATAATAAGCAGGCTGTCTTTAAATCCATTGTACAAAGAGTCAGAGAAAAACTTGAAAATTGGTCATCTAAACTATCAAGTCCTGCATGAAAGGAGACAAGTTATGATTGCTGCTCTCCCTTCTTATTCAGTGACGTGCTTTCTCGCCAATGACGATTACAAAGCAAATCACTCAATTAATGAGGCAATTCTGGTGGAGTTCTAATCTGGACAAATCCAAAATCAAATGGATATCCTGAGACAAAATTACAAGATCAAAACGGGCATGTGGCATTGGATTTAGGGATTTCTCTCGTTTCAATATAGCACTGATATCCAAGCAGGGATTGAGCATTCTTACAGAGCCAAATACATTACTGGCACATGTACTCAGAGCAAAATATGTCCCTAATTCTTCCCCTTTGGATATAATGTTGCCCTCTAAACCTAGCCATGGTTGGAGAAGTATATTAAAAGGGATTCAATTCTTGAAAAATCATCTTCACTGGAATGTTGGTAACAGGCAAACAATACGAATATGGAAAAATAGGTAGCTTCCACAGCCTGAGTTTGTTTCAGCTCAACCACCAACATTTGCATATCCTCAGAATGCAACAGTGGGTTTCTTGTTTCAAGATAATAACCATAGTTGGATTTTGGCAAAGCTCCATCAATGATTACAACCTAGTGACATAATCAATGTCCTGAAGCTGAGGCCCTCTATGTTTGGATTTAAAGAAAAATCGATTTGGCCATATACAAGGAATGGGGTTTACATTGTAAGGTCAGGCTACCATGCTCTAACAGAATCACTCAATGCCAACTCATTAGCTCAGCCAATCTTCCATCGCATTTGGAACTTATCTGTGCAACATAAAGTCAAACATTTTCTATGGAGAATGTCTAATAATGGTTTGGAAGTTAATATGGCTTTACAGAGAAGATGCCTCATTCATGATACAACATGTTATCTTTGTGGGGAGGAAGATGAATCAGTTCTCCATCTTTTTTTCTTATGTCGTGTATCCAGGGAGATTTGGGATCTCACATCCTAGGAATTTGATTTTACCATATTAAGTACATATGTGCATCAATGTTTGGATTACGTTCTCACAACGCATTGTAATCTCGTGCCTTATTTGCTGTGGAGGATTTGGAAGTTGAGAAATGATTTGTTGTTCACTGGCAGAAGAAGGAGTATCCCTGATGTATTATATAGTGCAATATATTCAAAGCAGGAATGAGATTCCAGTAACTCAGAGCTGAGTTCATAGACTCATACTATTAGTCCTCCCATTATTAACCAGCGTTCACTCAATATTAATGATTTCTCTTTGTGGACAAATGCTTCATGGATATCAGAATCAGCTTTTATTGGAATTGGTTGGATATTGGAGCATCACAGAACTTTGTAGGTTCAAGGATCATCAACCTCAGCTCCAACATCAAATCCATTCCAAGCTGAAGTCATGGCAATCTATTTAGCTCTTAAGTGTATGCTGAGGCTAGGATATGGTGTACCGCAAGTGATCAATGACAATCTATCGCTTATGAATCACCTACAATTATTGAAGCAATCGCATAATGTGGGTAGCAGAGCCATTTTTTGGTGTAAAGATTCAACAAATCTTTTGTTAGATGTGCTACATCTAAATGTATTATGTAATGTTCAGTCTTTTGTTTATTAACCTAGAGCAAAGAATATATATGCTCATAACCTGGCAGTTAAGACCCGTAAGGACAATGGTCTTGAAGTTGTAAAACTCTTATGCTAATCTAATTTAAGTTATGATGGCAAAAAAAAAATAAAAAAATATAACCAATGGTAGATTTTATTTTATTTGTTTGTCAACAACCAAAGATATATTAGTTTAGTTGTTAATTGTGCTTTGAAACCTGATTCGAACATGCGGTTGAATCGGTAAAACTGGTGATTCGGCGAAAAATTCTTAAAAGTTTTTTTTTTAAATAATTGATAAAAACCATAGTCAAGATGCGGTATGGATCAACCGAAAGGACCAAATCAATATGCTATTTAATAAAAAAATTATGTAACTTTAATTAATTAAATTAATATTTTATTTGTAATATTATTATGATATAATTATAATTGAGTAACATATAATATGATTTGTAAACTATAGATATTGATGAATATTTTATTCTGACACCCAAATAGATGAAAAAAAAAATTATAAGAAAATAAATAAAAATTGATTAATGCGAAATTTTATTTTATTTTGATCTTAATTATTTTATTTGATATTATTATACTAGTTTTTATACTAATACTCAATATCTTAAATTACTAGTCTATTGTTAAATATATTTTTATTATTTAATTCTGCGTGTTAGAAGTTACAATACATTTTTGTTTAATTTTTGGAAAAATATTTATATAAGAGATATCCAAAAATATTGATTTACAGTTGAACTATATGATCATCGGATTTATTTTCAGATCGGTTTTTTTAAAACATTACTTGATAACCTTCACTAGCATTTTTTTAATTAAAATAAAAGAAACAAAACCTTCATTTATAGTATTTGTTTATTTCCATGCAATATAATTTATTCTATTATATTTTGGGGGAAAAGAACAAAAGAGCTATAAAATGGTAGCCTCAGAGCAATTTACACCACACAACACAACACATCTCTCTCTATTAATAAAAGCCAAAACCTCAATCCCCTCACCTTGTAAGGTCTTCCATGGCGGCAGGACTCTCCGCCGCCGTAACGTTCAAACCATTCCACCGTTCTTTAACCTCCTCCGATTTCCGCCTCCGTCACCCAAAATCCGTAGCCGGATTCCGTCCGTCTCTCCGATTCAAAGGCTTTTCGGTCTGTTATGTAATAGAGGAGAGGATGCAGAGCTCTCCAATTGATAACGATGAGAGCACAAGCTCCTCCACCGCAGTAGACTCCAAGTTATTAGCGTTGCGTTTAGCAGAGAAACTGGAGAGGAAGAAATCGGAGAGATTAACGTATTTAGTAGCTGCAGTGATGTCGAGTTTCGGTATCACATCCATGGCTATAATGGCCGTTTACTACAGATTCTCTTGGCAAATGGAGGTAACACTAAAACTCAAAAATTCGAAATCCCGGTTTTATATTCACATGTGATTTAACTTTTTGTTACAAAAATCAGGGAGGTGAGATCCCAATATCGGAGATGATTGGTACATTTGCTCTCGCTGTTGGTGCTGCTGTAAGTTCCAAAATCTCTCAATCCTAAAATTCCGAATCATTAAAACTGAAACATTAAAATGGAATCAGGTGGGAATGGAGTTTTGGGCAAGATGGGCTCATAGAGCACTCTGGCATGCTTCTTTATGGAATATGCATGAGGTTTTTCTTCTTTACTCATTTTTTTGTTCCTCAATTCTATTTGTTGAATCGTTTAATTGTTTGGTTTAAAAGTCACATCACAAACCAAGAGAAGGTCCATTTGAATTAAACGATGTGTTCGCTATAATAAACGCTGTTCCTGCGATTGGTCTGCTCAACTATGGATTCTTCAATAAAGGACTCGTTCCTGGTCTTTGCTTTGGCGCCGTGAGTCCTCTCTCTCTCTCTCTCTCTCTCCTGTTCTTGAGAACGTTTTTGGTCTAAACTCAGAAACCATTTAAATAAAAACTATATAATATAAGTCAATCAGTAGTGGGTTGACTGAGATCTCTCTTAACAAATCAAATTAAAATAAAATAAACGTATCTAATTTGCAATATTCTTTGTCTCACAAATGACTTTTGGCCTGCATTAATTTAATACATAGATTAATGTCTTAATTTGCGTTTTAGTTGGACTCAAAGCGTGCGTTTGCGTTTGCGTTTTGCTTACAGGGTTTAGGAATAACGGTGTTTGGGATCGCCTACATGTTTGTCCATGATGGTCTAGTGCACAAGCGGTTTCCGGTAGGTCCCATCGCCGACGTCCCGTATTTCCGAAAGGTCGCCGCCGCTCACCAGGTTAACTCTCTTACCTCAAAAGATTCCTTTCCCAAAATAAAAAAATCTTTTTCCTTTTTAAAAAAATTATTTTCCTCTAAAGAAAATTATTTTCCTTAAAAAAATATTATTTTCTTTAAGAAAAATATTATTTTCCTTAAGAAAAATATTATTTTCCTTAAGAAAAACATTTTCCTTCCCTTATTATTTTTTTTCTGTTTTAAAAAGATATCTTCCTTTTATTGTATAAATTTGGGGTCATTTCTAAAATTGTATATTAATTTAAGTGTCTAATTGTATGATTATGTTTCAGATACATCACACAGACAAATTCAATGGTGTACCATATGGACTCTTTCTTGGACCCATGGCAAGTTTCTCTGTACTTGTTTAGATTTTTATTCGTTTTTTTTGGGTTAGTTTTTAATAATTTTTAATTTGGATGGGTGATTCAGGAATTGGAAGAAGTTGGAGGAGATGAGGAATTAGAGAAGGAGATAAGCCGAAGAATCAGATTATATAAAAAGAGCTCCACTTCTTAACTAAAAATACAGTTTTTTTTTCAAAATCCCAATTATTTTTTGTGGTTTATCTTTTGTTATGATCTGAAGACGGTCTATGTTGATAATATTTGCCGATTTAATTTTTGAGATTAAATTTTAAAATAAGGTTAGATAACTAATCTTTGATTTTAATTAACGTTTACACTATAACCTCCAAAAATCAATACTCGAAAAGGTAACTTGACAAATTAATAACATTTTGTCCCAAAATTTTGTTTTAATGCAATAAAATGTCTCTACAAATTTATATTTTATAAAAAAATATTGACACTATTAATTGTAGAAAATTTATTGTATTTTTTAAAACAACTAGATATCCGTGTTATTTACTGAATAAATTTAATAACAATATATTATTATTCTAAGAATTTGGTTCATAATTTCAATTTAGATCAATGATACACAATATCTAAACTTTTAAATATTTCAAATTTAAATTTGATTTATTTTATTATAATTAAATTTTTTAAGTTAAAATTATCAGCTTCACTAATAAAATTGTTTTAATTATCTCATAGATTGAAAATATTTTTCAAAATTTAAATTAGAATAGTTATGATATTTTTTTATTTTTTGTGAAATATTTATTACATTTAAATTTGACCATAATATTAATTTAACTAAAAAATGAAGTTAAACCAAATACAATATTAAATTGGATGTCTGTTGTGACAAAAAAAAAGAAAAAAAATTGGATGTCTGTAAATCAGACTCACATCAGACTTCCGACTATTAAAATTAATCATTAATTATAATATTTTTGTATTACTCATTTTTGAGTGAGATATCTTATACACAATTATATATTTAAATAAATGGAGTACTAAATGTATAATTTAAAAAAAAATTAAACTATGTACATATGTAAAAAATGATTCTTGATTTCTACCAAAGTAGTGAACAAAAATAAAAAAATTATATAGTGTAAGTAGAGATTTACTTATTTATCAAGATAAATGTCATTAGAATAACCATATAAAAAACGAAACAAAAAACTAAAATAAATACATCAAAAAGTTAAACTTAAAAATAAATCCAAAAGGTTAAAAAAAATTATGGACTAACACATAGGACTCTAATTTTTCTAATTTAATATATATTAGATTGTCCCTCTAAGTATTTTAAGAAGTTTTTGTTTTCACTATATAACATAATTTTTAGTAAAATCTAGTATACAATATGAACGTGTTAGAATAAAAAAAAAGTTAGATATATATATATATATATATATATATATAACATAAATTTATATGATTTGTAGTTGACCAACAAAAAAATAATGATCTACCTTATCGCATATTGTAACAAAATAATAATCTAGTTAGTCCTCAGAATTTCTGGAAATCACATGTTAGATTCATGTTGAAAAAAAAATATAAATAAAAAGAATAAAATCATGGTGGACACAACAAAAAAATTAAATCACTTTTTCCAACAATTAAATAACTTAGTTTAAACCACCTGTTAAAAATATATATATATAAGTTCATGTCCATAACATCATAATAAACAAATAACAAAAGGCCATTAAAATGTGGACCGACCATGTACTAGTTTAAAATAACTTAGCGATGACATCATAAAAGGAAAATAACTTTAAGAGGTGAAGTTAGGGAGACGTGTTACTTGCTTAGCCTCTCTCACTTTCATTTTCGCTGAGTGGATATTTCCTCATGCACACCCAATCCATCTTAGTGGAAGTTATTATGTACACTTCCACGACACTTTCTAATTATAAACTACAAGATATAAAGTAAAAAAAAACATTATCTGAATATTTATCTATATAAAATTATCTCGAAAGAATTTTATAAATTAACTTAACGCGTTTGGTCGGCGAAAGACAATATCATATAGGCTGATGCATAATGTTCTTACGACCCTCACATTTGTTATCTCTTTTACCAAATTTAGTTTAAAATTTATAAATTTTAAACTGTGAAAAGTGGGAAAGGCTGTTGCGTGGAGACATAATATAATGACACATAAATATATGTGCGGTAGAAAAGTCTATGTTAGCTTTCGTTTACACGTAGAGAAATTTAGGTACGCTTTTGATGAAGTACCTCCAATAATATTAACCAATTACATGGATGGGTTCAAACTTTTTGAACAACATGATGTGATAACAAAATCAAAATACGAGGCCCTGACTTAAAAAAAAAATCTGAGAATTGTTAGTTTATAAAAAACTATCATAGGTAAACTAAAGAATTTTTTTTATTAAAGGATATTTATTAATATATATATATATATATATATGAATATTTCGGGATTTAGACTCATCATAAAAATTCCTAATTAAAATTACGATCCAGTTACAACAACTCACCCAAAACTTAAACTTAACAAACCGATTCAAAGCCTAAAACTCGAAAAACCTAAGCTCTCTAAAAGAAAACTCTAATAACTAACAAAGAAAAACTTTAAATGGCTGCCACCCGACGAAGCTACGAATCCACCGGTGCACCTTCTGGTGTTTGGGGTGAAGAGAAATCAAGACCTAAGGAATATTGATGTAGGCCCACAAAAGAGGACACCATTTGAGGAGAGGTGACTCCAAAAATTGAGTTAGACGAGTTCCAACAAAAAAAGATCTACGGTACTGAAGAGGTTGGCTTAGATTCGGAGTGGTAAGAGAGAAAACGAGAGAAAGAGAGGGATAAGCTGTCATCCCAAGCAACTTCCCAGCTCCAGATCTTCCTACCTCTTCAGCCGTCGAAGACAATTCTAGAAACCGTCGTCACCTTAGCCGGAAGAGAAGGATAGCGCCACATATTCGCACCAATAAAGCTCACAGGAGATTACCGAGACTTCTCTATAACCACTATCATCCGCCATGATTTGGGATGCCGAGAGGAGGGTGAGTTGTTGTCGCCAGCTAAGTTGAAACACTGTGAACCGTGGCTCTCTTCTGACGCTATAATCGCGAGAGGGGATGATGCACGTGCCTATGTTTAGAAGAAGCTTCTGCGGGATCTTTTTTTTTTTCGTTTATTCTTTTCCGGTTACCAGTGACAAATCAAGACATTAATTTTTATTGGAGTCATAGTAAAAGAAATATATACAAAAATTAATAATAACATAATTATAATGATAGATAAAAAAATTATATAAACTAGTAGGATCATTTGAGAATTTTAACACAATTTTATTGATATCAAATCCTAAATTTAATTAAATATTTCATCAAATGTTATAAAATTTTCCCAGTTTGTAACAAAAACGATTAATTTATTAGTTTTAATTGGTATCCGCCCATGCCGGCTAGATCTCAAAAAATCAGAAAAAGAGAGAGATGTGAGAGAAGAGTTGAAGAGAGAGTCAAAATAAAATCTAGTTATAGTTATCTTAACCGAAACTTTATTAAAAGTCAAAGTTTATTCGTGAAGGAACGCTGTGCCTTGTAGCTTGTGGTCACTCCAAAGACTCAAAATGACGAGGAGATTTTTTCAACCGAACCACAACACAATGATGATTACGTGACTATTCCATCACGAAAAAGAGAGTGTCTCATTTTGCTATGTGTCTCACTCACACTAAAAAGGGTATATTTTCCATCCGATAATGTATATTTAACTAAATGAAGATTCGGATTTTTTAAAATCCACTGCAATTTTTTAAATCACAAATGAAAAAGTGTTATAAACGAAAAATCAGATTGACTATACCAAGACACAAAACGCAAAATTTTGAACTAAAATTAAAGATGAACCAAGATAATAACAGAGTCGAGAAAAGAATATCTTTCTTTAATTCAACAAATCATTCGTAGTGTGACGGTTTAATACAATTTTGAATCCCAAGATAAAACCGTTAGCAAAATCCGATAACCACACCGAAATATATATCAGATGTAAAACGAACGTAAAATGTTGCATACAAACTCGAGACATTTGCAGTGACATATTGAAGGAGGAGATATCGAATATCATGAAGATTTAAAGTTTCTGGTTTTGTGTTTTCTTCAACAAACTCTCTCTTACATTTTTGAACTAAAAAAGACGAAAGGAGAAGAATCCGTGCCGTGCCGAGCCGAGCGAGCGGCAGCGGCGACACGCGCACGCTTGGTTCTTCTCTCTCTCTTCCACCATGCATAGTCTCCCTTGCTACTCACTTGTGAGTATGACATGAGATACTATATATATACCACTAAAACTTAAATTTCTAAAGAATGTGAGACTGATGAAATAGTTGACTTTTTCATGTACCAATATCATACTTTACCTCATATTTCTCATTCAATATAACTTCAATTTTAACAAATGAATAGTCCATCTTGTAGTCCAAGCTACAAGTTTTCCAATGAACTCATAATCTAACAATTTCGGGCAACGATCTTGTTGGAATATTCATTGAAAGAATGACATTTAGTCATTTGTTAAAAATCAAGTTCCAACAATCCCCCACATGAATAAAAATAACCTTTAAGCATATGACGACTCGATAAACTCTAAAGACTTGACCGACTAAACCAACGTATTTGACTAGACAGGCGGACTTTTCGAGATTGTAACAAAAATTAACTGCTTTTGAGATGGTAGCAATTTTTCAGCTTTGAACTACTCTTAGTTGATAACTATCGGGATTACTTGGCCAGGAGGTGAACACGATGTCTTGAACCTCCCAAACTTCGATGTAAACTTAGACAATAGCTTCAACACAACTTCATTTTCTCGCATAACTTAGTTCTCTATGGTGTTCATTTTGGCCTTGAACATACATGGTTATCATGAGTGAACTTATAGAATATAGTCTTTCCTTCATTCTCCTAGAAACGACCTCATTTCACACTCACCATGTGATAGCCAATAGCTTATTTCATAAGTATCATGTCCTACTTCAATATTTTAAGCTATGATATCATTAAAATCCAAATGCTTATCCTTATAAAATGACAGGTCGATTACTGTTTAATCATTCGAGGAAATGGATAGAGATACAATTCTCACATAGTTTCGAATTGGTTAGAATTAGTTGTCCCTTTGAACCTATGTCTTGGGATCTCCAGTCAACTAGGTGGGGTTACCTCCAAACCGCATCATTATTCATAGGCTTTTAAACCCATTCCTTTTGATGATTTTACTACTTGATCTCTTGCCAAACCTTTAGTGAACGGATCATCTAGGTTGTTGGCAGATTTGATATAATCGATTGTGAGTACTCCTGTTGAGATCAAGTTTCTAATGGTTTTATGTCATCATCTTATGTGACGAGACTTGCCATTATACATTGTGTTCATTGCCCGGGAGATAGCCAATTGACTATCACAGTGTACACGTATTGCCGACACAGGTTTTTCCCACATTGGAATATCTTCCAAAAAGTTTCGTAGCCACTCTGCTTCCTAGGTTGCTCTATCGAGAGCAATGAATTCAGATTCCATGGTTGATGTGGCTATCACTGTCTGTTTGCAGATTTCCGGGATATAGCTGCACCTCCCAACGTAAAAAAATGTATCCACTTGTGGATTTCGAGTTCTTAGAATCAACAATCCAATTTGCATCGTTAAAGCGCTCTATAACTCCTGGTTCTCTACCATAGTGCAGTCCATAATTTTTGGTATAACGTAGGTAGTCTAGTACTCTAGTTATATCTTTCCAATGTTTATGTCCTAGATTACTAGTGTATCAACTTAGAACGTTTATTGCATGCGCTAAGTCGAGTCTAGTACAATTTGTTAAGTACATCAGAATTTTGATGACTCGTGCATACTCTACTTGTGACACTATGTCACCTGAGTTTATAGTCAAGTGAATACGAGGGTCCACCAGAGTCTTAGTTGTTCCATTTGAATCGGTCTTAAACCTAGCAAGGATCTTTTCAGCATAATGTGATTGGGATAGAATGAGTCAGCCATCATGTATGTGAATTTTAATTCCAAGAATGACATCGGGTAATCCCATATCCTTCATGTCAAAATCACTATGCAGTAAATTCTTAGTTTGATTAATCACGTCATTATTGCTTCCAAGAATGAGCATGTCATCAACATACAAACACAACAAAACATATCCAGATGGAGTATTTTTGATGTATATGCATTTGTCACATTCGTTTATGCTGAAACCAGTTGACAACATGACATTATCAAATTTTTCATGTCATTGTTTTGAAGCTTGCTTAAGTCCATACAATGACTTGACAAGTCTACACACTTTGTGTTTTTTATCATGGAACAACGAACCCTTCAGGTTGTTTCATGTAGATCTTCTTTTCTAAATCGCCATTTAGAAATGCGGTTTTTACATCCATCTGATGTATTTCGAGGCCTCTCAAAGCAACGATACTTACCAACGTTCGAATAGTAGTTATTCGCGTCACATAAGAATATGTGTCGAAGAAATCTAAACCTTCTTTTTGTCTGAATCCTTGAACTACAAGTCTAACTTTATACTTATCTATCGAGCCATCGGTTTTAAGTTTTGTTTTGAAAATCCATTTACACCCTAGTGCTTTTGACCCTTTCGGGTAGATCGATTATCTCATACGTATGATTTGACAATATAGAATTGATCTCACTATTAACGGCTTCCTTCTAATGAGGTGCGTTGGGTATAAACATGGATTCGGTGTAAGTTTTTGGTTCGTTCTCTATGAGAAATACCATCATGAAATCATTACCAAAAGATTTTTCTTTACGATCTCTTTTGTTGTGGCGAGGTTCTATCTCTACGTCTTCCACTTCCACTTCGTTGGGTAAAGTTTCGGAAGTGGTTTCCGCATTTGTGTCTCTTTGTTCAAGTGTCCTTTTCGGATGTTGTTTTTCCTTGCACGGAAAAATGTTTTCAAAGAAACACGCGTTACACGATTCCATTATTGTACTTACTTGGATATCAGGTTTGTCTCATTTGTGAACCAGAAACCGATAAGCACTACTGTTGTGTGAATATCCAATGAAAATAAAATCCACTATTTTAGGTCTGATTGTGACTTTTTTCGGAGGTGGTACGAAGACTTTTACAAGGTACCCCCACGTTGAGGTATTTGTACGAAGGTACATCACATTTCTATAGTTCATATGGCGTTTTGCCAGTAGCTCTATATGGTATCTTATTGAGGATATAGTTCGTTGTGAGAAAAGCTTCCCCCCACATTGACTGGGGTAACCCAGATTCTTGCAGCATTGCATTCATCATCTCTTTTATAGTTCAATTTTTGCATTCTACAATTCCATTGGACTCAGGTGAATAGGGAGAGATTGTTTGATGTATGATTCCATGTTGTTTATAAAACTCATTATATGGACCGTCATACTCACCTCCTCCATCATTTCAAACTATTTTGATAGTTTTGCCGAGTTGATTTTCAACTTTGGTTTTGTACTATTTGAATTTTGACAACGCTTCATCTTTACTTCGTAACAAGTAGACATAACAATACTTTTTGTGATTATCGATGAATGTTACGAAGTACTTTTTATCGCCTAGGTTTGTATAATTTTCATATTACATAAATCTGTATGTAATAAATCCAGTGGTTTGGTGGTTCGATTTACTTGTTTAGACGGAGTTTTTGTGAGTTTAGCTTGGACGCACACTTCACATTTATTTTTATTTACTCTGCATTTTGGAATAAGATTTAAGTTCATTAGTATTTGTATTGATTTATAATTCACATGTCCTAGCCTTTCATGTCAAACATCAAAAGACTCAACCAAATAAACAACATAATTATTATTATTAATTGAACTATTAGTAATTACAACATTAGAGTTTGAAATTTTATCATAATGAAGGACCGTCATTACACACAACTTGACAAGTCCTCTTTTTTCTTAACTTTTTCCTCAGAACACTCCATTTTTTTTAGAACCAGCTTGTCAGCTTCAAAGTTGATTCCAAATCCAACTTTGCTTATTAGAGATCCTGAAACAAGATTATTCCTCATGTTCGGCACATGCTTCACATTGTTGAGTGTGAGCTCACGACATGAAGTCAACTTTAGAATCACTTTGTCGCGACCTGCAACCTTATACTTAGTCGTGTTTCCCATGAACATGTGCTCCTTAGACGTGCTCTTCTGATAGGTAGAGAACATGGTCTGATCTGTGTAAATCTGAGTGGTTTCTCCGGTGTCATACCACCACTCCATCGGCTTGTCATCCACCATGTTTACCTCATTCACTACAGCGCACATATCCTCTTCAGTAAGGTATGCTTGAGCATGTCCGGTATTCTTCGGTTAGCTTCAACACACGTCCGCTTTGTGACCCTTTTTCCGCACTTGCGACGCTTTCCTTGGAATTTCTTCTAAGGAGATTTACCTTGCTTCTTGAATGATGTTGAAGAAGGTTTCAAAGCATTTTGTGGGTTTGTCAGCTTCCCCTTGCCTTTTTTCTTGTGTTCGGCCACATTAACAATGTGTTGCTCCATATCTTGAAAGTTGGAGCGATTCCTTTCTTCCATTTGAAGCCTCATGATGACATCATATAGCGACATTGGCTTCTTTTTGTGCTTGAGATAGTTCTTGAAACTCAGCCAGCTCGGGGGAAAGTTTCTCGATGAAACAATTGACAGTGAAGATCTCGCAGATCAACATGCCCTCGATCGCTATCTTATGGAACAATAGACTCAACGCATCAACTTCCTCCATGATGGGTTTTGAATCCACCATCTTGAATTCGCCATAACATATTTATGACAACCAGCATCGTCAGCCTTGTATTTCTTCTCTATGGTCATCTAGAGTTCCTTAGAAGTGCGTGCTTCCGTAGCATAAACATCAAACAACACGTTAGTGAAGCGGCCTATAATCCAACGTTGACACACAAAGTCTGCATGCTTCCCTGCATCAATCATAGCAAGAAGTTGAGGATCCTTGTTTCCGAATGGAACAATAGGCGGTTCTTCCTTGAGAAATTTCTCACAGTTTATGTTGCTCATGTAGAAGAACATCTTCTTTTGCCACGTTTTGAAGTTCTTGTCGTCAAACTTGTCAGGCATTAACCCTTGCGCCATTGCAGTGGGTAAATGAGTAAGAAATGATTCTTATGGAATGTTTTAGCCTTGTAGACGAAGTCTGAACAGGTCTAGGGTTACGGTCTCAATATGTGGAGTATTGGTTTGACTATCAACCGAGTCCATATTTGGACCGTCGGTTTGATGCGTAGTAGTTGCATCAACATCACCACCATCGGTTGCCATTTCTGATAAAAGAAAAGAACGATATTAGTGAACCGATTTATATGAAATAAACCGCAAATTTTTAGTTTCGTAAAACTCGCACTTACGCGTTTGCCGAAATAGAACCGTAATCAAATTCAGAAACATTTCACGGAAATGATTAACGAATTGCAAAATACGTTACTATTTTGATTCTAGTAACGTAAAAATGAATTGATGCTGAGAAACTTTTTGCGGAAACTATGAAAGAATCGCGAAGAACGTAACATAAACCAAAATTTGTAGACCGTATATTCAGTTTTTCAGAATCGTTGAAATTAAATTTGTAAAATCATAAGGTTTAAACGAATTTGTAAACTAAATTATGAAACGAGTTAACAAAACAAAATTCGGAGACAAAGGTGAAAACGAAATTTCCAAACAAAAACTTAAAGAAAATTTCCAGAAACGTATGTGGAAACAAGTATGGATCGCGAATAGTGTGAAATAAAATCTGAGAACAGAATTGTTAGAAACGTAGAAACAAAATCTGTTTGAAATTAGATTGTAAATATGCATATCGTTTGTTAGAGAACTCAATCCGATTTAGCGAATACCAAAAGCGGATTTATTGAATTAAGAGTGTTTTATAAACGCAAAATCTGATTGAGTATACCAAGAAACAAAACACAAAATTTCCAATTAAAATTAGAGATGAAACATCGTAGTCTCTTTCCTTAATTCGATAAATCTCCCATAGTGTGACGGTTCAATACAATTTTGAATCCCTGGATAAAACCGTTAGCAAAATCCGATAACCACACCGAAATATCAGATTTAAAACGAACGTAAGATGTTGCGTACAAACTCGAGGCACTTACAATGACATAATGAAGGAGGAGATATCGAATATCCTAAAGATTTGAAGTTTCTGGTTTTGCGTTTCTTCAACGAACTCTCTGTTAAATTTTCGAACTGAAAAAGACGAAATGAGAAGAAGACACGGTTATAATAACTGAAAACAAATCGTACGGTTACAACCGTTTGATTATAGAGAATTGTACCGGTTCGTTTAATAGAATTAAACCGGTTCGGGTATAAGAAAATTTGGGCCAATTCAGGTAAAAGAATAAGGCCGGTTCTGGACCGAAACTTAGCCCGAGAATATTTTCATAAAAATTTTGCCCAAAAATAACTTATTTAATGGACCTACGATCTGCGACCCGTGCCGTGCCATGCGGACGCGCGCGTGTGGTTCTCCTCTCTCTCTTCCATCATGCATAGTCTCTCTTGCTATTCACTTGTGAGTATGACATGAGATACTATATATATACCACTAGAAAGTTAAACTTCTAAGCAATATGAGACTTATGAAATTGTTGATTTTTTATGTACTAACTATCATACTTTGACCTCACATTTTTCATTCAATATAAGTTCAATTTTAATAAATGAATAGTTCATCTAGTAGTTGATGTCTCTGAATTTTAGTAGTTTTTAGAAGTCTTTTACTCTTATTTTAGGA
>OVBE01006372.1:0-19990 GCA_900406425.1 Iberis pinnata | reverse complement strand
AATTATTTTCAATCTAAAATCATGCATGTTAATTTGACTTTAAACCTGAATACCTACAAATTTCCTTAATGCTTGACGTTTTATATTATAAGTTTTAAGCCGCTTTTTAATTACCGTTTTGAATTCGACAATCAATCTTTTATTCTCGCTTTAGCCATATTCGAGTTTTTAACTGAACGTGCACTCTGGTCTCTGTGGATTCGATACCTTATACTATGCTATATTGATCTGTTCTCTGCAGTACTAGTTTAGGATTAAATTCTAAGCCTATCACCTCTTTCCACACATGATCTTTCACTACATAATCAAACATGACTGGATCATTTTCTGTCATCATCATTAAATGCATGACTGATAAATTTTCTTCCACATCTTCTTCTTTTCCAGTGACTTAATCAACCAAGTATCTTGGTTTTCTTCTTGTTCGTGGGCCTGTATCTTCTTCTCTTAAAGTTGATCTTAGCAATGATGATGAGACACGTCTTGGAGAAGTCAACACAGGAGAAACACATGAATTATTAGTTGATGCAAGTGGAGATGAAGAGTTGCCACTTTTCACAACAAGACTTGTCACATTTATTGTTTCATCTCGTCCTTCTACGTTTTGATCTTCTTCATCTCCACAATCAAGTGTTTTCTCTTCCACACCATTTTGATCCCAATCCCAGATTTTGCTCTCATCAAAGACTACATCTTTACTTATCACAATATTTTTTGTAATTGGATCATATAGTCTCCAAGCTTTTGATTCTTCACTAACTCCTAGAAAGACACACCTCTTACTCTTGCCATCTAGTTTTTTTCTTTTCTGGTCTGGTATATGCACATACCCTACGCAGCCAAACACTATGAAATATTCCACTATAGGTTTCGTACCGCTCCACGCTTCTTCAAGCATTATTTCTTCCACTGCTGCTGTTGGTGATCGATTTTGAATGTGAACACTCCATCTGGTAGCTTCAGACCAGAAGGCTTTTGGAACTTGTCTCTCACTTAGCATAGAACGAACTGAGTTCATTATTGTTCGATTCTTCCTCTCTGCCACACCGTTTTGTTGTGGCGTAAATGCTGTTGTCAATTGTCGAGTAATGCCATGAGTTTTACAGAATTCTCCAAACTCAAAAGATGTAAACTCCCCTCCTCGATCTGTCCTTAAGAAAGTAATGGACTCTCCACTCTCCTTTTCCACACTTGCTTTGAAGAACTTGAAGTTAAGAAACTCTTCTGATTTTTCACAAAGAAAATAGACCCATGTCTTATGAGTAAAATCATCAATGAATGTCAGTATGTATCTTTTGCCACTGTGTGAGATTGGCGTGATTGGTCCACATATATCCGAGTGGATTAACTGAAGTTGTCTCGATGCACGCCAAGAGATCTTCTTTGACATTGGAGCTCTATGTTGCTTTCCGGTCATACACACAGCGCATATCTCCTTAGTGGGCTTCAGATTTGGCAACCCAATAACCATCTTCTTCTGGCTTAACAATTTCAGACCTTCTTGATTTAGGTGCCCAAACCGACAATGCCACAGATTCATCTCTTTTTCAAACACTTCTTCTGCTTGCAAACACATCGAATTCTTCTGTGATTTGGTGGCTATAAGAAACAACATCATGTTTCCACTCATGTTAGTCTCCATGA
This sequence comes from Iberis pinnata, assembly GCA_900406425.1. Taxonomy (NCBI): domain Eukaryota; kingdom Viridiplantae; phylum Streptophyta; class Magnoliopsida; order Brassicales; family Brassicaceae; genus Iberis; species Iberis pinnata. The sequence goes on along the minus strand of OVBE01006372.1, from coordinate 18,346 downwards.
TCGCACCTTTGCTAGGATGATACACTTTGCAGGTTCCATCGCGAATCAAAATTGCTAGGCCTCTTTCTTGTAATTGCCCAAGACTTAGGAAATTGTTCTTGAGCTCCGGAACGTAATAGACATCATGTATGACTTGAGTGACACCACCGATTTGAACTTTCTCACTCTCTTTTCCAACAACCGACATCCTTGTATCATTACCGAGTTTTACTGTTCGAGTGATTCCTTCTTCGAGATTAGAGAACCACTCTTTACTCCCAGTCATATGATTGCTACAACCTGAATCGAGAAACCAAACTTCTTCTCGATTTGCTTGATATTTCTCCACATATACCATCAAGAGCAATTCTTCTTCATCCTCTAGTTCAGCATAGTTTGCTTTCTTCTCCCATAATGTCCTAATTTGTGACACTTGTAGCACTCAACAACAGCACGATCAAAACCATTTCTTGCTCTTCCTCTACCGCGACCTTCTCGAAATGATCCACGATCTCTTCCTCCGCTTGGTCTCTCATCTTGAGACACTTTTAGTGCCTGCTCTTCTTGCTCATGTCCATTCATTCACTGTTCCTGGACAAGTAAACTTCCATGCAACTCATCAATACTCATCAAGCTCAGATCGTTCGATTCCTCAATCGAACACACAACATAGTTGAATCTCGGAGTCAACAATCGAATAATCTTGCTTACAATCGTGCTCTGCTCCATTGATTCACCATTCACCTTCATCTTGTTCACCACTGTCAAGGTTCTTCCCAAAAAGATATCAATCTTTTCTCCTTCTTTCATGGTCAACAATTCAAACTCTCTTCTCAATGCTTGCAATTGTGCCCTTTTCACCTTGGTGGAACCTTGATACTTCTTTCTCATTGATTCCCAAATCGACTTTGAGGTGCTTTTGTCAAGAATAGTTTCCAGTATCTCTCTGTCAATGGACTGGAACAGAAAATTCTTGACCTTCAGATCTTTAAGCTTCGCCTCTTCTACAAATTTTCTCTGCATCTCATCTGCTGGTGACGTTCCAACTGCTGCTACTGGAACTCCATCTTCCACCAGACTCCACAATTCTCTACTTCTCAGAAATGTCTCCATTGTCATGGACCAGAAATCGTAATAGCCATTAAATCTTGGAATTGCTGGCCGCACAAACTTTTCAGATTTCTCAGACATTTCTCTCTTGGTCACTTTCTCACACAGGTTTTTTTCTTCTTCTCTCTCTTGTCTCGCACAAGCTCTGATACCAAATGTGAAATGATAAACTGAAAGTAATCATTCATTGAACCAACGAGGATGGCTTTTAAATAGCCTTACAAGAGAAATAACAGAAGCAAGCTAAAAATAAGGAAACAAACTCCATGACTCTACTAGCTAATCTCCTAAAGACTCAGACCTGTATTGATCGTGAAACACCAATGACTTATTTAATAAAAGACTAATTCAAACACTAACAAGGATCATCGGCAACACATCGATCGTTTAGTTTCTTGATGAATTTGAGATTTGATAGTGGTCAGAACTCAGAAATATTTAGGGTTGACTTCATTATACCACCCCAACTATACACACTCAAATTATTTCCCTTTAAACTTCTAAGCTCTTTAGTACACCCCCTAAACTTGTATAACTCATCACTCAACCAACCAAATTTTTCGATCTCATCAGTAACCCATCCCTGCGATTAGTAAGTCTAATTTTTGATTTAACATTAATAAAATACGATGAAAAATTACGATTGAACTTAATTAAAACCAATATGGTTACTAATCTTATACCCAAATCTAATTTTAAATTATACCAACTCTAATCCAAAAAAATTGGGGATTTTTTTCTTTATGCCGATTTGGGATTAGGGTTCATCGGAGACCGTCGATTTTGGGAGAGACTCGTGCTCACTTGAATCCTACAAGCACTGTAATTGGTTATTTACTTATCAATTTTAAAAATAAGTTTTTTTCTTTGTCGGCCAATTCCTACAATTTTTTGTCCTCCATTTTGTGAAAAATTGATAATAAAATTAACAATTGGAGTTAAAATCCTATACCATACAATCGAAACTTGTCACACGAGCAGTATTCTCCATATCACAACATTTGGCTTAATCGGCATTTGAACCCATTTATAAACTCTTGAACATTTTTAAACGACCTAAGCGAGATAACAAATCAACCATACTACCATAATGAGTTTCTCTAGGTTTGAGATTGTAATCCTCAATCATGCTCCTAAAATGTCAATCTCTCTTCAAACTCTTCTCAAGAACAAACCCTAAGATAAAATCAAAATTGATTTTTCGCTTTCAAAACAAAAGGGGTTGGGTTATATGATGTTAGGGTTGGGTAGAGTTTCAAATCGGGATAGGATAAATAACCGGTTTGCTTTAGATTAAGTGATCCAAATCATTATTTTTTATCGCATTATATTAATGTCAAATCGCAAATTAGGCTTACTAATCGCAGATGTGGGTTACTGATGAGATCAAAAAATTTGAATGGTCGAGTGATGAGTTATACAACTTTAGGGGGTGTACTAAAGAGCTTATAAGTTTAAGGGGAAATAATTTGGGTGTGTATAGTTGGGGTGGTATAATGAAGTCAACCCAAATATTTACGGAAAGATTTTTTAAATAGATTTTTTCGGTTATATATTATAATAGATGTTATTAATATATTGAAAAAAAATAATTTATTTTATTCAAGATAAATTTGAAAAAAATTAGTAAAACAATTATTTTTGTTGTTAAACACAATTTAAAAGAATCTTCTACTATTATTGATATACCAAACAAATATCTAATTTTACCAATATATTAAAAAATAAAATATTATATTAAGTTTTTATTTTAATTAGTTATTTTAAAAAAAATTAAGATACATATTATATAAATATTGATAAATTCAGAATCCCTATATAGAAAGATATAATACTTAAAATTACAATTTATGTTTCATATTTTAATCATATTTTTGAAGAATAATATATTTTACTATAATATGCAGTTTAATAGTTAATATATATTAATTTTTGACTAGTAATATTGTATTTATGATTAGACATGTATGAAATTTTGTACTATTATTATTAAAAACTAAAATATATAAATTGAAATCAATGTAGCGCATAACAGAGATTTTCAACAAGGTTAATCTTATAACTCTCGCTTAGTGTACCACTTTCATTGCAACCAGTGCTGTATATAATTTTTAATAATTCATGTATAGTTTTTATTTATTATAGAATTTTTATACAAGCAAAAATTAAAAATAATTTTCTATAATTATTTGGGATTGATTTTTAAATAAAAAATGTTATTAGCCAAACAAATATGAATGTCTGGAAAAAAAACCAGATATGAAGGTATAAATATTGACGTTAAAAAAATGAATGTATAAATATTGTTGAAAAATCTTATTAAAAATCATTTTAATCATCTTAATTTGATAATACTTCAAATAAATCGAAATGAATTTAAATGGTTACAAAGTTTCGGATGGCTTAAAATCTAAATGAATTTTAGATTCTATAGCTTAAATGAGTTTAAACAAGTATAAGTCTAAACTTTAAACATAACTAACGATGACCTACTATAGGGACTTGGAGTTCAAAGGGGTTAACTCATAATTTTAGAAGCTGAGAGGATAGATTTTGGAAAAGAGTTTCAAACAAGTGGTTTGTGATAGATTTTACCATCATAGGATGGTACTTCGGACATTATATATATATATATATGTAGAAAATTAATATAGAGGACCATGAAAATGTGTCGGTATTCTACATCAACTCAAAGGAGCTATTCGACATTAGAAAATTGGTCAACTTATGATGCCGAATTTCAAATTTTAAACAAAAAGACATTATCTTTAACTGTGTCGTGTCGTGTGTTGTGATCTTACTTACGGTGAAAAAAATGATAATTATAAAGTTAAAACCGAAGAAAAATTCAAAGGTCAAAGATACTGTTGGCATTTTAGAAAAACAAAAACAAAAAAGCGTCAGCGCCGTTACCGGACAACATGATTAACAATCTCGACCGCCTCGCCGTCACCAATCTCCGCCGCTGCAACCCACAGATCTAACGGCGTACATTCCAATTTGTGTTTCGCTCTCCAATCCAACGCCTGACACCCTCGTGAACAATAGTTCACCTTCCCACAAACGGAACATCGCCGGAACTCATGCGGCCGAGTCTCCGGCCTACCGCAACCTCCATGCGAACAAAGCCTCAACCCCTCCGCCATAAGAATCTGACCCGACGCGAACCACTCCATCAAAAACCTGTTCACTGGGTGAATCTCCCAGCAAGCGAAATCGGCTAGGGTTTCTTTTGCGGCCTTGAGAGAGAGGTAAGACCGTAGCGAACAAGCAAGCTCCCTCGCGTTCGCCTGAATTAAAAGCCGACGACCTTCGTTTACATCCCGAGGAACGCCGTAACCGTCTTGGAGACAGTGGCCTAGCTCCCGGAGTGCATCGACGTGGCCAAGGTACGCGGAACGTGCACAGAGAGCGACTCCGGCGCGTAGGTTCTTATCGGTCTTAGAACCGCCGCTTCCGTTGAATTGAATCACAGACAATGAGTACAGTGCCGGCGCGTGAGATTTAATCGCCGCTCTAGCCATTAGAGATGCGCCGCTTACTGGGTTTTCAAGACAGTAAAATCGGATCTACGAAGNAAAAAAAAAAAAAAAAAAAAAAAAAAAAAACTTAGAATTCTGTTTTTTTAGAACAGCGAAAAAGAAACAGAAATTTGTTTACGAACCATTCCGAGGGTATAGCAAGCATCAATGTTTCCAGCATTAACACAGAGTTTGAGAAACGTGTGAGCAGCATCGGACCATTTCTCCGCCGTAACGGCTAAGGTATGAGTTCCGGCTCTGGATAAAACCAGAGGATGTAACCCTAAACGATTTAGTCTCTTGCATCTGAAAGACAAAAAAGGAGAAACCGTCAAAAGAAGCTAAATCAAAATTTTAGGGAGATGCATTGCCGGACGAGATTTACGTGATGAGAACGTTGAGAAAATCAGCGGGAGAAGAAGCGGAGGAACTGAGTTTGCGGAGGATTAAGATAATGAGATCGTCTGGTAAGTCGTCGAAAGGGTTGTTAACGGTGAGATTGTTTAACCTCGGCTTCTTGTTAAGATGCGTCATCGGGATGAAGGACGACAAAGATTTGATTTTTGTTGAATTCAAAAACAAAACAAAAATTAAAGTAGAAAAAAGAAGAAGAAGAAGATAGATAGGCAGAGAAAGATAGAGAAGAGATGTGTGTAGATTTATTTTTATAGAGAGACACACAAGCACACTCGTGAATAAGAAACTGTATCGTGGCTCTTTTCTTCTCTCTTTTTTTTTTTTCCTTCTTAATTAATTAATTAAATAAAATTCACCGATGTGAATTGTGAAGACTCCCTCTTTTGGGCTTAAGACTCTCTCTTAGAGAAAGATGCTTCACTTTTCACTTTTCCTCATAGATCTAATACGTGTGTGGCCAAGATCTTCCAAGTTCACTCTTTGTGTCAGAAAAATCCTCAAAGATTCCATATCCGATCATCGTCCTCGTGCAGAAATTTCAGCTTCAAACTTGATCGCATAGCTCTTTCTCTTAATCTTTGATGTCGATCAATATGGAACAAGCAATCGCAGCTCTCTCTCTGGAAACCAACGATGAACCATATCCTCTGCCCAATGTCCCAACTTTTAGCTCCTGCGAAAGAAATCGGTTGAGTGTTATCGGCCGGCTCCTAAACCCACCTTGCCAAAAGATGTCGAGTTTAATACGTGATATGCCGAGAAAATGGAAATTGTATGACCACGCCCGGTCCTGAACATTTTAAGGTCCCAAGCATAAATAAAAATTGGGCCACTAACAATAAGCTTCTTTTTTAAAAAATATTCTCTTTTGAAAGGGGTAGGGGTCGAACCCCTCTTACTTGGCTCCAACAAAGCATACCTAACCAACTAAACTAATGAAACTTTTGACAACAAAGTGGCCGATTTTATATTTATTATAACCAGGGCCGCAAGCACCAGCTTGGCTTGCTTGGGCTCAAGGCCGGGCCTGTGTATGACCGAGTGAAAGGTATAGCCCTTTCTCAAGAGAAATTCCAGTTTGTGTTTCAGTTTGAACATGACCTGGAAATGGTATTGAATAAAGGAGCCCAAACTTATAACCAATGGTCTATTATTCTCGAAAGATGGACCCCAAATCCATCTTCGGAATCTCTCTCTTTCCTTCCGATCTGGGTTCAAATGCGGAATATTCCGGTGAACCACTACACAGGGGAAGCAATAGCAGACCTAGGTGCTTTTGCAGGATTAGTGACAGAAGTGGCTTTTGACACCTCTCAAGCACAAATCAACGATTATGTGCGTGTCAAGATAAAGTTTGATGTCTCCAGACCACTAAGAAGATCAAAAAAGGTTCTGTTACCCTCTGGTGAAGTAACGACAGTCATCTATGACTATGAAAAAATTCAAAAACGATGCTACGCTTGTCAACGCCTAACTCATGAAAAGGACAGGTGCCCCTTCTTACAAGCCATACTACAAGGCTCTCACCACAAGCCAGATGAATCTTCTGGGTCAAGGAACAGGATGGGACAGAGTATTGAAGATGTTCAAGAAAACCTGGCTGACACAGATCCTCTGTTTGGAGTGCTAAGACCCTCTCAAGTTGGTGTGAACCCTTTGACTGGTAGACCCCGAATTGCCCAAGAAGTTTTAGCTGAAATGCGACAATACCTTTCAACTGCCAATGGATCAGAAAGGCTTGTCAGAGAAGAAAGAGTGAAGAAATCTATTCAAGATTTAGACAATGACCCGAGAGGTCAAAGAATAGCACTGAGACTAGAACCAGAACCAGTACTATCTCACCACCTCAACAAAGACAAAGGCATCATCTTTAACTTTGAAGCTCAACAAGCTATGTCTTCTTCATCTCAAGTACCACCTACACCCAACAAGTTGATGGCAGGAGCCATTGCTGCAGGAAGATCACAATCCATGTCGATGCACACTCCCACATATGCACCAAACCAACAAGACTTCTCCCCCAAGCAAGCTTTGACTGAGGTACAAGCAACTAAAGGCGCTGGAAATCAAATAGGTAATATCCAAACATCCAGATCTACATCAACAAGTCAAGGAAGTAGACCCAGAACTTACAGGAAGCTAAGAAGATCAGCAAGTTCTCATCAAGAAGGAGCCTTACCAGCTCCTATTCACAGCCAACAAACATCTGCTCAAGCAACTGGAAAGAGGAAGACAACTACTAGTACTACATCATCTCGCAAAAGAGCAGCCCACTCCAACTCTCAAAGGATGGTCCCCAGCAAGGGACTGTCCTCAGATCAATGAGCCTCTTGTCTTGGAACTGTCAGGGGTTGGGGGGTTTTTTTGACCTGACAGTTCCCAGACTCAAGGAACTGCGTCTTCAGTATTTCCCTGAGGTTCTTTTTATTATGGAATCTATGAATCATCGGAATGTTTTAGTAGACTTGCAAGAATGGCTAGGATATAGGCAAGTTTTTACTGTTGACCCTATAGGTAAATGTGGAGGGCTGGCAGTTTTTTGGAAAGACAATGTTGATGCACAAGTCTTGTTTTTTGATAAAAAAATGTAATAGACTTAAAGATGTCTTGGTATGGGAAAATCTTTTACTTGTCCTGTGTGTATGGTAGCCCTAATTACAAACTAAAAGAAGCAGTTTGGGAAAGAATACAAAGAATTGGAGTAGGAAGAACAAATCCCTGGTGCCTTATGGGGGATTTCAATGAAATCAGAGACAATTCAGAGAAGATTGGTGGTCCAGCAAGACACCTAAACTCCTTTCAACCCTTTAACACAATGTTAAATGTCTGTGAGTTAAAATAATTGACAAGTACAGGGAATCCATTTACATGGAAAGGCAATAGAAGGAACTTGACTATTCAATCAAAATTGGATAGAAGTTTTGGTAACAAGGCATGGTTTAGACTGTTCCCGGCCAGCAACCAGGCATTCCTAGAATTTAGAGGATCAGATCACAGACCAGTTCTCATCAAACTACTATCCTCTCAAGACTCATATAAAGGTGTATTCAAAGCAGATAAAAGGCTTCTCATTATTCCAGAGGTAAGGTCCACAATACAAAAGGTTTGGAGCTCCAACTCTTATCCAGAAGATTTCTCAGTATTAGACAAGCTCAGAGTGTGCAGGAAAAGCTTAAGCAAAAAGAGGAAAATCATCCATACCAACTCCAATACCAAACTGAAGGAACTCCAGAACCAATTAGAAGTGGAACAATCATCAAGATCCTATCGCAAACAGGAAGTGTTTAAACTCAAAAGAGAACTCAATCTAGCCTACAAAGAAGAGGAGCAATACTGGAAACAAAAGAGCAGAATCAAGTGGCTACAAAGTGGAGACTGTAATACAAAGTTCTACCATGAATCTGTTAAGGTCACACGGAAAAGAAACAGATTAATAGCATTAAAGCATGATCAAGGTCAAATCAAAACAGGAGAAGCATCAATGGCAAGTATAGCAGTGGACTACTTCAACAAAATATTCACATCATCAAATGCTCAAACAGAGGTTTCTTTCTTATCAGCAGTGCCTACAAAAGTCACCAGTGCAATGAATGATACCCTCATTTCACCTATCTCTCAATATGAAGTAAGAGAAGCTGTTTTTTCCATCAGCCCAAGCAGTGCTCCAGGGGCTGATGGCTTCACAGCTTTCTTCTTCCAACAGTATTGGCCATTCATTGGACCACAGATAGTGACTGAAGTTCAGGCTTTCTTTATAACTGGACTAATGCCCAAGGACTGGAACTTCACCCTTTTATGCTTAATACCAAAAAAACCAATCCCTGAAACCATGGCTGACCTTAGACCTATCAGCCTATGCTCAGTGTTATACAAGATCATATCCAAAGTGATTGTGAAAAGACTTCAACCTATACTACCACTGCTGATTTCACAGTCCCAATCAGCATTTGTCTCAGACAGACTGATCACAGACAATATCATCATTGCTCATGAAGTCCTTCACAACCTGAAATCCCACCCAACATTCTCACATTCACATATGGCTCTCAAGACAGACATGTCCAAGGCTTATGACCGCATGGAATGGTCTTTTTATCCTCTCTATGCTCAGACAGCTTGGCTTTCATAACAGATGGATATCTTGGATACAAGCCTGCATAACTTCAGCCACTTACTCTGTTCTTATTAATAATGAGCCACATAGTTTGATTGTGCCACAGAGAGGCCTCAGGCAAGGAGACCCCCTGTCTCCATTTTTGTTTGTCTTGTGCACTGAAGCTCTTATTCACAACATAAAGAGAGCTGAAATAGCTGGTACCATTGTTGGAATGCAAGCGTCAGTAGAAGGACCCTCAATCTCACACCTCTTTTTTGCTGATGACAGCTTATTTGTGTGCCAAGCATCTGCTCAACACTGGATTCATCTAACACTGATTGATGCTTACTGCCAAGCTTCAGGACAGGAAATCAACCTTCAAAAATCTGCTTTCAGCTTTGGCTCTAAGGTTCCAGTTGAAGTGAAAGCCACCATCAAAGCTTTATCTAACATTGAACATGAAGGGGGAACAGGATCCTACTTAGGACTACCTGAATGCTTCACAGGTTCAAAAGTCAAAATGTTAGAGTTCATTAAAGAAAAACTCCAAGCCAGAGTTTCAGGTTGGTTTGCCAGAACCCTCTCTCAGGGAGGAAAGGAAATAATGCTAAAGGCTGTGGCACTAGCCCTTCCAGTGTACGCAATGAGTTGCTTTAAACTCCCTGCCACAACCTGTAAGAACATAACCAATGCATTATCTGCATTCTGGTGGAACTCTCTGGAAAACAAAAGGAAGGTCCAATGGGTGGGATGGGAGAAATTGTGCCTTAACAAAGATGAAGGTGGCTTCGGATTCAAAGATCTCATAGGCTTTAACCAAGCCCTGCTAGCCAAACAAGCATGGAAGGTTCTCACAGAGCCAACAGCTTTAATGCCAAGCTTTTTAAAGAGCTTATATTTCCCTAACTGTGAGTTCTTAGCTTCAGCCTCAGGACAAAGACCATCCTATGCTTGGACAAGTTTAAGGTTTGGTAAAGAATTATTAGCACAAGGCTTACTCAGGATCATTGGAAATGGAGCAGACACCAATGTATGGGAGTCCAGATGGATCAATGATTTACCTTTAAGACTGCCATTACTTAAACATTTCTCTGTAGATCTGGACCTAAAAGTATCAGCCATGATTGACACAACAACAAGAAGATGGGACATGGCAAGCCTTCAAAACCTTCTCCTCCAAAAGGACATTGACATCATCACAATCCATCAACCCAACTTAACAGCCTCAGACTCATGGGCATGGAAGTTTAATAAGTCTGGTGCATACTCGGTTAAGTCAGGGTACTGGTTGGCACAGAGAGAAAACCTGCATCAGATTAGGCCAGAAGAAACACAACACCCCTCTTTAAATGGTCTAAAAGCAATGGTGTGGAAGTCCTCAACCACACCAATGATCAAATTCTTCATGTGGAAAATGCTGTCAAATGCACTACCAGTAGCCCACCTAGTATCAAAAAAAGGCATAAGAATACAAGATCAATGCCAAACTTGTGGGATGAATCGAGAAACAATTAATCACCTCCTCTTCACTTGTCCCTTCTCTAGACTAGTATGGGCTCTCTCGGGTATCCCTCATCCAACACAAGGTTTTGACCCATCCTCTATACATTGCAACTTTGATTACTTACTAAAAGTACAACAAGCAAATGGAGTGGAGAAACAGACTCTAGCCTCTTTCCCCTGGGTGTGCTGGTACATTTGGAAAAACAGGAATAATGTGGTCTTTGAAGGGAAAATGTTCTCAGCCCCTGAAGTTATCAGTAAAGCTAAAGAAGAGGCAAATCTCTGGTTTGAAGCAAAGAAAGGAGATTTGACAGGAGAGACGACAAACTCTCAACTAACCTCATCTCTGTTTCGGAAATGGAGACTACCACCGGATCCTTGGCTTAAGTGCAACATAGCTGGATCATGGAACAAAAAAAGAACCTGGGAGGTGGAGCGTGGGTCCTTCGCAACAGCCAAGGAGTTGTCATTCTACATAGTAGACAGGCCTTCAGAGGAGTGACGTCCAAGGATCACAACCTCCTCCAAGTCATAGTTTGGTCCATTCAAAGCATGAAGGACCTCAAACTGGACAAGATTATTTTCGCCTGTGAAGCAAAAGAATTTTTTGGGGCCATCTTAAAGCCTCCCATATGGCCTTTCTTCAGGTTTCAAGCGCAAGAAATCATTATCTCTTTAAATGGTATTATCAACTGGAGACTTTAAGTAGAAGAGAGCAAAGCCAAAAGAGGAGCTCGTTTGATCGCTGAGAGTGTCACTAGAGATGGACGCATCAACTCCTATGTGGCTTCAGGTCCGCCATCCTGGTTATCTTCCCTCTTTCATGATGAAATGTCCCTTTCCTCTGTTTAGTGCTCTGTTTTTTTCCTCTTCTCTTGCTCTGCTTTCCCTTGGTTTTCTTTTGCTTTGTTCTTTTGGGCCGTGGGCTTCGTCCTTTGGCTTGTGTTTTTTGTTTCTTTTGTAAGTTGGGCCTTCAAACTATGTTTCCCTTTAAGTTTTTTAAGACAATAGACGACAAAAAAAAAATAAAAATAAAATTCACCCGCAGGTGAAACCAAAACAGAGCATCCTGAGAACAGATTCTCTTAAATGTTCAACAAAGGAGAAGAACATTAAACATAATCACAATCAGAATCAAAAATTGAAGACAACCAAAAAGGCCTTCCTTGAGCAATGTAGGATGCTACTCTTCCTTGAGCCACCACACTTCTTGCAATAAGAAAAGGACCTCTGTTCTTGTACCTTACTTCCGACTGGAGCAACCACTGACCAAAACAATTAAGATCTTCCAAAAGAAAAACAGCCGAAGCCTGTAATGCTGGCCATTGATGAGGGTCATTCACCGCCTGCACTAAGGAGGAAGATTCAGATGCAAAGATGACGTAATTGAGAAGAAGATCCTTTGCACTTTTGATTGCCCATGATAGGACCTGAAACTGCGCTTCTTCTAATGAAGGAACATTGAAAAAAGCGGCCCTAGCGCGAAGTAAAACTAAACCTACATGATTCCTTAGAACCCAAGACCCTCCTGCTCTTTTTTGGGATTTATCCCAACAAACTCCCACATTACATTTAACCCATGGTGGTTTCGGCGGCTTCCATCGAGGCGCGATAGTTGATGGCTGAGGTTGAGACCGAGATTGGTATGGTTCCTCTTGTGCTAATCTCCACGCTTCAGCTTCTTCCTTGAACTTGGTCATTGAGAGCATATGATCAAACTGAGTTCCTTCAATGCACAATTTGTTCCTATTCTTCCAAATTCCCCAAAGAATCCATGGGATAGCTTGAGAAACAGAGGGTTGAAAGGAATTATCCTTTATGCCTAATAAGAGATAGCCCATGTTTTGGAATATAGAAGAATCATGGAAACCATCTTGGGGGCTGGGGCATCCGGAGAGGGCCCATATTAGTCTCGCTGAGGAGCACGAGAATAATAGGTGGTTTGCTGTTTCTATTTCATTACCACAATCTTGACATGTCGTATCGATTTTTATACCTCTCTTCTTCAGGTTCATTGCGTCCGGGATTGCACTGCTTAGTACTCGCCATAAAAAGATTTTAATCTTTTTGAACAACATTTAGTCTCCAAACCATTAATTTCAGCTCATTTATAGATGGTAGAAACGCTGCTTGGTTGATTAAATCCGCATGATTAGCCTTGAAGGCTAAAGGGTATGCAGTTTGAACCGAGAAAATTCTTTTTTTTTGTGTGAGGCCAGATCCAAAAATCGTTTCGGCTAGTTAATGGTTTAATCGCTAAAATGGCTTAAGCATCGTCCTGATAAAACATATCAATTATTAGATCAACTTTCCAAGTTCTTCTGCGATAATCAATTAGATCACTAACTCTGAGCAGCACATTGAAAGGGGAATGTTTGATGAGTGGGGTTCTTCTTCCCTCTTTTCTAATCCAATCATCCGTCCAAACCATTGTGTCCTTGCCATTGCCAATCTGCCTTATTATCCCTTTTTTCAACAAGTCTCTGCCATGTAAAATACTTGTCCAAATGAATGATGGCTTTTTTCCTTTATCTGCCTCCAGGAAGCAGGAATTATAGTAATACCTACTCTTTAGAAACTGAGTACAGAGGCTGTTTTCATTCGATAAGAGACGCCACGCTTGCTTGCCTATTAGAGCTTGATTAAAGCTCTCTATGTCCCTTAAATCAAGGCCACCCAGGTGTTTCGGGAGACACATCTTTTCCCAAGAGATCCAATGCATCTTTTTCCTGTTTTGTTCCGAGTTCCACCAAAATTCACCCATTAAAGATCTAATACTTGCACAAGTTGCCTTTGGGAGTTTGTAGACCGACATCGCATACACCGGCATAGACAAAGCTACTACTTTTAACATTATTTCCTTCCCTCCTTGTGATAGCATTTTTGAGAACCAATTGGACATTTTTCCTTTCAACTTTTCTCTGATATACCGCAGCATTTCCACTTTGGAACCATTGAAAGCTTCCGGTAATCCTAAATAAGAACTTGCTCCTCCTTCCTTTTGGATCCCTAGGATTAATTGCAGCTTTCTTTTGCATTGAGTATCGATCTTTTCTCCAAAAGTGATTGATGATTTTCCATGGTTTATCAATTGTCCAGAGGCTTGTGAGTACAAAGTGATGATACCTAGGAGGTTTGTACATTGCCTCTCTTCAGCTTGACAAATGAATAAAGTGTCATCGGCGAACAACAAATGATGTATTTGTGGGCCTTATGGATGGAACCTTAAACCTGAGATTTGATCCATATATGCTGCCTTGTTTAAGAGCGTAGTCAAGCCTTCTGAACATAGCACAAAAAGGAAGGGGGAAAGGGGATCCCCTTGCCTCAACCCTCTCTTAGGGGAGATTAATCCAAAAGCTTGATTATTGATTAAAACTGCATATGTGACCGACTCAACACAATACATTATTAACCGAATCCAGTGATTGTTGAATCCCATAGCTTTTAGAACCGCTTTAAGATAACTCCATTCTACCCTATCGTACGCCTTAGACATGTCGGTTTTTATGGCTATGTAAGAACTTGCCATCTCTGAGTGTGTCTTTAAAGCGTGAACTATTTCATGGGCAATGATTATATTGTCGGATATTAGCCTTCCGGAAACAAAAGCCGACTGGTTTTGTGATATTAGAACATGGAGCATGGGTTGTAGTCTTTTAACCATGATTTTTGAAACGATCTTGTACATGACCGAGCACAGACTAATCGGTCTTAAATCCACCATCTTATCCGGGTTATTTACCTTGGGAATGAGGCAAATATGCGTTAAATTCCAATCTTTGGGAAAAACACCCAATCTGAAAAAGTCCTTTATTGCCGAGATTAAAGAGGGACCAACTATTTCCTAGTGTAACTGAAAAAAAAGCTCCTGTCAACCCATCAGGTCCGGGAGCACTAGCCAGATTTATAGAAAAAGCCGCCGATTTAATTTCTGCCTATGTGAGTTCCGAAGAGAGACGAATATTCATTGTCTCTGAGACTCGAGGCCTAAAATTTTCAAAAATCGTTTCTGCACCAGATGGATTGGAAGAGGAAAAAAGGTCTTCAAAATACTGAATCGCTACCTCCTCTTTGGAATCTTCTCCCCACTGTTCGTGACCCCTTATGTCAATAAGCTTTTCTAAGAAGTTTTTTGATCTATTCGCCTTAACTACCGAGTGGAAAAATTTCGTATTTCCATCACCTTCTTTGAGCCACTTTGCCGTTAATTTTTGTTTCCAATGATTTTCTTCTTCCCTGTAGGCTAAGATTAACTCTTTTTTCAATTCAGTTTGGCGCCAAGACGAAGGGTTATGGCGGGACTGTTCTTTTTCTAGAGCTTCTTGGATGTGTTGGATTTTTTCTTTTGCATTTACGAAGTTGGTTCTTTTCCATTTATTTAAACTTTTTCTGCAATTTCTAACACAATCAGCTATGGAGGAATGTCCACCATTTTCCTTAGTTGTCCATGCAGATTTGATTAATTCTTTAATTTCAGGTTTGTTGTGAAATTTCCTATCAAATCTGAAACTTCCTTTAAATGAAGCTGATTCTGAAATTAAGTGAAGCATTACCGGTCTATGATCAGACCCGCGCTTATCCATAAAGGTCTGATTTGTTGCCGGGAAGATATCCACCCACTCCTTGTTTACAAAACTGCGGTCCAACCTACATTGTACCCACTGGCCATTTCTCCTACCACCCCAAGTGAAATGGTTGCCATGTGAAGTTGGCTCTTTAAATTTACAGCCTTGAACCATATTTAAAAAAGGTTGACATTGGTGAGAAGATCTAAAAGGCCCTCCAATATTCTCTTGACCATGGAGCAGGTCATTGAAATCCCCAATTGCACACCAAGGCTCCTGTCTATTGATGCCAATTCGCAAAATCCTTTCCCAAAGAAATTCTGTAATTTTTCGAGAAGGATCACCATATATGAAGGATACAAAAAGGAGACATTGCCCAATAAAATGTGGCAATCCAAAAGATTCTTATCAGCAAACTTTACATCTACCTTCACTGTATTTTTCCAAAAAAGACATAAACCACCACTATAACCTACTGGTTCAACAGAGAACAAACCCGAGTACCCAAGGCTAGCATGAAGGCTTTCCACATAATCTCTTCTTTTCTTGGTTTCCATCAAAAACAAAATGTCAGGGAACCACTGTCTACGTAATTCCCTGATTCTTGGAATTGTCAAGTCCTTCGCCTTCCCAAGGCCTTGACAATTCCAGCTTATAATGCTCATCAGGATTGGGTTGGCCCCTTCCCTGGGCCAACCCTGTTCTTTAGAGTGTCTGCCAAACCTTTCCTGATGCTTGACTGTCCTTCCTGAGTAGTGCTGGTAGAAACAATTGCCTGTAGTTCTTCCTCTGACAAACTGTGTAACTGATTGAAACCTTCTTGGTCTCTTTTGTCAGTTCTTTTCATCTTTGAGGGGCGTTTTCTGAGGTTTCCTTTACTGGCTTTAGACCCGGTAATCTCTAAAGGGGAAGAGACATGAACCGTTGGTCTAGACCCGGAAATGTCTAATGTGGAAGACATGTGAACCGTAGGTCTTGCATAGAAGTCCAATTCTGCTTGTTTCTTTGATTCAGTTGAAGCAGAGATAAAAGGAACCATAGTGAGATCCGATGAGTATCGTGGGACGCCTGCCTTGATTGCAGAAGACATAAGCTTATGATGATTATCCATGGGAAGTGTATTGGAGTTGAATTTTTCTTGATCTTCATAGTCAAAAACTGGACCTTTTCCTTTGTTTGGATCATATGTGACAGTTGGAGCAGCTTCAAGTCTGAATATAGTTTTCTGCGCAATCGGATCTTTTTCCACTTCGTTGAGTGAGTGCTTCACTCTTTCTTCTCTGATAATTCTTTCAGGGCCAGTTGCCACCATTAAATATCTACTCATTTCAGCCAAGACTTCTTCAGCTATTTTCGGTCTTCCAGTTGAGGGATGCAGGCCCAATAGCGACTCCTTAATTACTCCAAACAGAGGGTCTTCAGGACTCAATTGGTGAGGTTGCTTTTTAGAGAAATTCGCAGCATGATCAGAGGCTGGATTCAATTGAGTTTTTGGTTTCGCAATCTTCCAAGGGCATACAGAGTTATCATGGTTTAACCTTTGACACGCATAACACCTTTTCTGAATACGTTCAAAGTCATAAAGGATTTTGAAGACTTCTCCTGATGGTGATTCAAAAGTTTTGAATCTTCTTAGTGGCTTTTCAACATTTATTTTGACAAGCACTCTGACAAAATCTTCTTTCTGAGCTTTTGCCGGATCAAATGCCACTTCCTTTACCTCACCATCATATTCACCAAAGTAATGCAGTGCTTCGATGGAGTAATTGTTAACTGGAACATTTCTCATCCTAACCCAGACAAATAGGTGTTTTAGATAGTCTTCAGGGGGTTCTTCCACCCATATGTCCATAACCAGAGACCATTGATTATACGTTTGAGCTCCTTTCTTCAGAACCATTTGAAGATCCGCTTCCGAATCAAAAATAAACTGGAATCTGTCTTGGGTTAGGGCCACTCCTTTAACCCGATCATAGAGCTGCCATTTTCTTGGCATATCGAGGATTAGGTCGGACATATTCTGGGCAGCAGGGTTAAGAGTCTTACCGATGATGCTAAGCTTATTCCGTTCACAGGACCAATATTCCGGTAGAGAGGAGATGAGCGCTGGAGTTTCATTTTCTTCTAGTGTGAGTCCCGTAAAAGCGTTACCGAACTCCGGATCCATGCAAACACTTGAGAGAAACCTAGCCTGATTTCAGTATTACAATCCAGACCACAATTCCGATGAGGGAGTGATAGTCGAGAGGGCAGATTCCGATTGCGATTTCGGTGAACAGGAAGAACTCAGAATGTATAATTGGGAAGATGAGGACAATAATGAGCCACGTGCCCTATATTCTCTTAATGAAACCTTCTAAGAGAACAAGAGAGTCTTAAGGGGAAAAAACCCAATCCAACAAAATTCTTCTTATTAATTGGTTGAAAAATTAAGTCTTGGCTCTTTTCTTCTCTCTATAATCAAACATTTATTTATACCATCTCCAAATAATACCTCAAAAATATTTCACAATTTAAGATATTAGAATAATGATATCTCAAATTTGAAGGGACACTATTTTAATATCTCATAATTTCAAGTATCAATTTTTTCTTATATTTTTAATCTTTATATCTATACTATTAAGGGAGAGCACATTTTCGAGAGTGGACAATATTAAGAGTATATTTACAAAGATTGCCATTGGTTTAAAGATTTTGTCATGAAACAATTACTTTTAATAGTAAAGATGTTAAAATTTGTAACATCTTAAAATTTTTGTTAACTTAATAATTTATATATTTTTTGTTCGATGTTTTAAAACTTTTGTTAACTTAATAATTTTTAAAATAATTGTTTTTGTGTTTCTTTGTATATCATTTAAATATTTTCTACACATGTATTTTGTTATAGTGCTCGTCAAAAGTCTTTATATAGCTAATATTACAATTTCACTAAAGGTCATACGATATATATATATATATATATTAAAATATATTTGTCTGTGACATGAGATAAAATGATCATAAAAAAAATAATTTTTGCAAGCCATAGTTTTTTATTTTTTATTTTCAAAATAAAATAAAATTATAAATATTTAAGAGTATATATTAAGTTTAAACAACATAATAAAATTTAAAGTTGCATAAGAGAGTAAAATATATATTTTAAG
>OVBE01006371.1:0-19993 GCA_900406425.1 Iberis pinnata | reverse complement strand
ACAACGTGGGTTGATTGATAGCCCTTCATAGGACTAAAATCCTACTATCATGTACCTTTCTTCAGGCTTTGCACCCTACTTCGGGTTATGCACTCTTCTTCAGGTTCTGCACCCTTCTCCACGGTCTGCACCCTTTTTAGGTTCTGCATCCTTCTTCAGGGTCTGCACCCTTTTTAGGTTTTGCACCCTTCTTCAGGTTCTGCACCTTTTTTCTGAATTCTCTCAAAACCTTCTTGAAAACTCCTGAAAGTCCTGAAAAATCTCCAAAATGCGTGCATATGCGAATTCTAATGCAAAAGTCCTAAAAATCACAAACTTATTGAAATCAACTATAAATGTGATGTATGCACGGCTAAAGACCTCAAAATTGATGCTAAATGTCTTCTAAAAACCATAAAAATTCAGAGTCATCATCTGCCTCAGCCTACCTTTGGGGATCTGGACTGGAAGTGATTGGCCATGTTATTGAAGATAAGAAGGTTCAATTTCTTTTCCCAACCCAGGAAGCCATGTTATCTGTTTTGCAAAGGGGTATGTGGTCCTTTCACGAATGAATGTGTGTCTTTCAACAATCGACATCGAACATCACTGATGAAGATTTTCAATGTATACCTTTCTGGGTACAAATTCGTAGTATCTGATTGCAATATCTGACAGCGTGCATGGTCCGTCGTATTGGTGAGTCCCTGGGACATTTTCTTGAGACTAACTTTGTAAGTGATGGCGGCCAGTTATTACGTTCGAGTAAGACTACTGTGGAAGATTGAAGAACCATTACGGTTCCAACATGTTTTCAATTTTGGTTCAGAGGCTAATGTTCTAAAACTTTAATATGAAAATTACGTGGCTTTTGCTCCATATGTGGAATGTGTCCCACGACTCTTCTGATTGTACTCTTGATCCCTATCTTGATCCAAATGTGCCACCTTATGATGATGATGATGATGATGATGATCCATGCTTGTCGAGCCCAATCACTTCACAATTAGAACATGTTCCTTCCCCTCCACCGGCCATTCCTGATCATCCACCAACACCACATCCTGTTGCTGCTTCCAAAAAACGCAAGGCAAAAGATGACCTTGAGACTTCTTCATCAATGGTTCCTTTTTTTTTTTGAATTTAGGCACTCTTAGTTTAATGAGAACTATAAACAACAATCCTCATTAGCAAACGTGTATGTAGTGATGCAGTTCAAAATCGCATTTGGTTCATTCAATAACTGGGGTCTGTTCCAAACCTCCCCAAATCCAGTGATGGTTCGGTGGGCCAGAAGCCACCGAAAATACAACCTTTTGGAACTATCTGGGTTTGAAAGGGTTTCTGATAGTTCGACGCCTTAAGGAGATCAAATTACGATTTTCTCCAGACATATTATTTCTGGTGGAAACAAAGAATGTGGATGATGTCGTTAAAGATGATGATGCTAAAATTGGCTTTGATAATTCACGATGTGTTTCACATGTTCGAACACATTATGAATGTTTCTATTAATAAAGATGGTATTTCCTTTTGGCTTTTACTTCTCCTTTGTCTATGGCCATCCAAATTGCACTTTGAGATATTAATTGTGGGAACGTATTCAACGTATTGGTATCACTAGAACAGGGCCATGGTTGTTATGTGGGGTTTTAATTAAATTCTAAATGCCGATGAAAATATTAGAGCGAAACATCGGGAGCCTTGGTCTCTAGCTTATTTTAGAAATATGGTACAAGTCTGTAGGTTGAAAGACTTGTCGTTTACTGGTTGTAATATGACATGGGTGGGGAAACATTATTCTCATAATGCTGAGAGTTGGATAGATCGAGTGTTCTCTAATAATGAATGGCTTGCTCAATTTCCAGCTTCTAAAGTTGAATACCTTGATCTAGTAGAATAGGATCATAAACCTGCCATAATCAAGATTTTATATACTCCATACTCATGATATCGCCTTTTCCGCTTTGAGATTCTGGCCTTTGCGAGGAAACAGACTTTTCTTAAGTTGTCCAATTAGGCAGGAATTCGTCTACTTCACTATCTTTAACTCAATACCTGAAACGATGCACACAAACTATTTCACATTGGAAGTCTACAAGAAATTTGAATTCCAAAGCTCATATTACGTTCCTTCGATCTGCTAGAGAACATGGGCTTTGGAGTGTTAATACTCCATCTTCTATCATCTCCTCTTTACGGGCTCAATTGGCTCATGAGTATAGGCATGAAGAATGTTATTGGAAGCATAAATCTCGTTCTCAATGGCTCAAAGAGGGTGATAGGAACACACAGTATTTTCATGCCATTACAAAGAATCGAATAGCAAAGAATAGACTCTTATCCCTTCATACTGATGAAGGTTCATTTGTTTATGGTAATCATAGTATCACCATTGAAGTCCGTTGATATTTTACACATTTGTTTTCTTCCACTTTTAAGTAACATTTAGAGGCAACAATCGATATTCTTTAACCAGTTGTTACTAATGAAAAGAACCAACAATTACTTCGACTTGTCCTGCCAACTGAGATCAAGCAACCAATCTTCTCATTAGGCAGTACTAAAGCCCCAGGGCCGAATGGTTTTACGACACTATTCTATCAACAATATTGGGAGATCATCGGGGATATATTCATTGTTGAGGTTCAAGAATTCTTTCGCATTGGTGTTCTCAATCCAAAATTGAGTCACACTAATCTTTGCATAATCCCAAAATCATCTCAAGCTTCGTTGATGCGTGATTATCGTCCTATTAGTCTCTACAATGTCCCATATAAGATCATCTCTAAGATTTTGGTGGGCCGACTCAAGCCAATGCTTGGATCAATCGTAGCTGAAAATCAATCTACGTTCATACCAAGCCATTATATTACAGACAATGTAATTATTTCCCATGAAGCCTTTCATGCCCTCAAATCCCGACGCCAATGTGCGCAACAATTTATGGTTGTGAAAACATACGTAACTAAAGCTTATGATTGTTTAGAGTGGGATTATTAAAAGCGGTTTTTCGACGCAAAGTTTTTCATCCACAATGGATTATATGGATCATGGGTTAAGTTCACTCTACCTCCTTCTCCATATTGGTTAATGGCAGTCCATATGTATATTTTACAGCTCAACGTGGGTTACGACAGGGTGATCTGTTATCAACTTATTTGTATATTCTTTGTACTGATGTGCTTAGTGCCCTTATCGAAAAGGCTCGGCGAAAAAACTTCATTCCATGTCTACAAATCAGACTTGGCGGCCCGGTCCTCTCACATTTACTGTTCGTTGATGACTGTTTGTTTTTCATCAAGGAAGATGTACGAAGCATCTCTCATTTGTGAAACATATTCAAACAATATGAATATACTTGTGGACAACAAATCAACTTCAGTAAGTCCTCTATAACTGGTGCTTCTCTGTTCTCGCATATGCGAACTTTAGTGCAATCTATTTTTGGTATACCGAATGTGGGTGGGGGTGGTAAGTACTTGGGGCCCCTGAATAATTTGGTCGAAATAAGACATCTATGTTTCAATATATTAAAAATAGAGTATGTAAGAAATTGGGAGGGTGGCAGACCCGGTTCTTGACCCCTACTGGAATGAAAAATTTGATTAAAAGTGTGGCTTTATCAATGCCTATTTATAAAATGAAAATTTTCAGCTCCCGCTCACTCTATGTTCCAATATTAATGATATGCTTGCACGATTTGGTGGGGTTCAACACCATCTTATCGTAAGCTTTCTTGGTTTGCCTGATCGAAATTATCAAGGTCTAAATAAATAAGTGGACATGGATTCTGGGAACTTTAGCGTTTCAATCATGCTTTATTAGCAGGACAATGTTGGAAGATAATGACCAAACCGCATACTCTTCTATACAAGCTCTTTGCGCATCAATATTTTAGGCGTAGTGATTTCTTAAATGTTACTTCATGTCGTAATTCCTCCTTTGGGTGGCAATCTTCTATTTGGCTGTGAATTGTTACTTCAGGGGATTGGTAAACGTATAAGAGACGCCAGTGTTATTGAGTTAGGAAATCCTCTCTGGCTACCAACTGCTAACCCGAGACCTCTAGATTTATAGCTTGGAATTGATGCCCATTTATCGGTGTCTTGTTTAATTTATAGTGTCCACCACCAATGGAATGAAAGTGCCTTACGGCTTTGTATCCAACCACAAGATCATTTTCTCATACGCAAGCTTTACTTGGCTAAGTACAGGGTCCGAGATTCTTATTTCTGGAGATACACAAGTGATGTTATTTATATAGTTAAGAATGGGTATCATCTTACTACTCATTTGACTGCTTTGCCTGATCCACCTTCCTCTACACTTTCTATATCTTCGACGGTTGCACAAGCCATCTGGAAAGCGAATATACCTCCAAAGTTACGTCATTTTTAATGGCGCATAGGGACCAAATCTCTACCGATAGTGGACCGCCTTATTCACCAGCATATTACTATTAATCCAATTTGTTTGCAGTGTTGTGTTGAACCTGAAACTACTTTAGATACCTTGGTACATTGTCCATTTGCGAATGTTATTTGGAATACTGCAGGCCTACAATAATTTGTTTATACAGATATCTCATCTGCATATGATCTACTACAGATATTACTTCACCACTTGCATAATACAACTTTGGAAAATTGACTACATTTTCTACCATGTTGGATATTATGTCGATTGTGGAAGGCGCGTAATGACCTTCTTTTTAACAAATGCCTATCAACCTATATCGATTGTTTTCATAGAGCGTTTGATGATGTCTCTGAATGGTTGCATAACCTGTGAAGGCCTCATGCCATAAACATTGCATCTCCGATCCATCCACAATGTCTTATTCCTTTTAAGTCTAACAAATGGACACATCCACCTACAGACTTACTTCTCTGCAATTATGATGTTTCACATCATAATGGTGACATGGCATCTGGTATGGGATGGTTACTGCGTAACCATTTGGAACAGGTACTTTTCAGTGGTATGGGCAAGTTTGAAGGCCGTCCGAGTAAAAAGTAATGCGGAATAGAATATGAACGTGACTAACTTCTCGGGCAGATTAGATGTTCTTCAGAGATGATGAGTTTTCAAGCATTTTCCTTAGGAATTTTGGCTCAAACCCTTCATCAAAGTTGTAGGCCCAGACGTCAGCTTTCCAACAAGCCCAAGAACATCAAGAAAGCCTGCGTTGTTAAATAGATATGCTCAATTGAAGATAAATAGTCATTTCTAGACCAAAAGTTGTATTTAGAATTCTAAGTCTTCCCTCTTGATTTGTGTGCGAGTTTAATGAGATCGGTGACTGTTTGTCTTATTTCCATATTTAAATGGTTTGTAATCTTAATGTAAAATATATAATTTTTTAATCAAATGACTTTTAAATTTGGGTAATCTGCTCTTTTTAGAACATTGCATCTTATGAGGTCATTCTCTGCACGACATTTCTCCAGATGATCCTTGTTGTGGGCGTCATACTCACGATCATTGGCACATCGACACAAGTGTTTGATAGTCCATAGATCACCACTGAAGTTCATCTCCATTTTGACAGCATTCCACAATCCATCCATCCGACGAATCAAGGGTTCATTCCGCAACCCTTGTGTGTCATGCGATCCATTTCTATCTATCTTAACTACTTTCTGTTTTAAGTAACCTTCAAAGTGTCGATCCTTCAAGGGATCTCATCATTTTCCCGCCAAAAACGCATAAACACGTTTTCTCATCAACAATGCGAAAACGCGTTTTCCGGCCAAAAACCTCGAAATGAGTTTTCCAGTTTTCCCCGCCAAAACGTATATCCTATTATTTTGCGAAAAAATAGTTTCTTCATTTTTGGTGGGCAAACCAGCTTTCGCGTTATTGGGAGAAAATTTGTTTTAGTATAATTTGCGTTTTTGCATTTTTGACGGAAAAATATTTTTCTCCGGTTTTTGACGAGAAAACTTGTTTCCGCTCTTTTTTTCGAAAAACCGTGTTTACGCGTTTTTGTTGTAAAATATGGTTCCACGTATTTACTGGGTTTTTGTGTTTTTTGAATATGTTTTCACGTTTTCGGCATAAATAGATGTGTCCTTGTTTTTGGCGGAGAAACATGTTTTCGTGTTTTTTGCTGGAAAATAAGTTTCCAGGTTTTTGGCCTAAAAATTAATATTGTAGTTTTTGAAAAAATGTATATGAATATTTTTACAAATTCATAAACGAAAAAGACTGCATATAGATGTCAAATGCATATTTGAAAACGAATAAAACTGTGATGCAACATCTAGATACTACATCCGGATGCTACATTTAGATGTAGTATTAGATACAGAAACGAACATACCTTAATGTTATTTTCTTTTCAAAGATATTCAAAGGCTTTTTTGACTCAAAACAATCATTATACATATTTTTATACCAATAATTAAAGAAAGAGAAACACAAAACTCATTAGAAATTTTGTTTAGCATTAACTTTTTTTTAAAATAATGTTGAAACAGGTTATAGAAGAATTAATCACTATTTTTTAATGTATGTAAAAACTCAGAAAAGATCTAGTAATAGGAAAAGGAGGAGTATTATTATTAAAAGTTGGAACTCATTTCCTTATTTATGAAGAGAATTTTTCCAAACATAATTTTTGGAAGACTCTCTCTCCTCGCGATTTCGTCTCTATGTCTATCTTTTCTCCCAACCGGATTTGGTCGCCATTGTTGGCGACGGAGCGAGGACCGATGAGTACAAATGCCACCTCTTTCTCGTCTGAGCACAGCCACGTGTCCCGCCTTGCTACCCGTCGTTGTTCTCAGAGGTGGCGGCTCTGACGACTTCTCTTTATTTCGTTTTCTCCGACGTCGGGTTTTGACCGCAAATCATAGATCTCGTAGTAGCGGTCCAAGGCTTCGAAAGGTTTGGTGAGTTTAGGGGTCCTCGGGTTCAATCTCGTGCTCCTTTGTTTCAGATCTGGCAATTTTTTGCAACTGTTTAGACTGTTGTCTTAGATCCGCCGCCTCTTCTACTCCCCCTTCTCCGTTGCTGTAGTTTCGGTGGATGGTTCATGGCAGTGGCCGTTTCCGTCTCGGGTTCCTTCGTCGGGGACTGGTGATCCTTCTCGGTCTCATCCGCGGCTTGAGGCGAGGGTAAGTTTGTATCGGGTTCTCTGGCATGCTCTTTGGGTTTCTTTTGCTTCGTTCCTCGATTTGCTTTCTTCTAAAGCTCTCAGCGGTTCCCGAATTTAGTTAACCTTCCTGGTTTTTATCGAAAGTTAGGGTCTCGTTCGGCGTCAAGTTGATGTCGATTTATGTGGGTCGTTGGGTTTCGTTTGGGGCTTCAATAATGCTACCACTTCTTTGCCAAGGGTTGCGGCTGTTGCTTTCATGTTTTGTGCTAGTTTTTCAGGTTTCTTTGGTGTCCGTTTCTTTTGGCTCTGGTTTGTAGCTTCGCCGTAGTTAGGTGGTTAGAAAGAATGGTCTCTCGGTTAGGCTCTGTTGACTCATTTTCTGGTCAGAGCTGCCCTTATCTTATCATTCTACCTCGGTGATGCTCCCCTCTGCGGTTTGGTGTCAGTCTTCCTTCGCTCTCGAGTTGGTTCTCCTTCTGGTTCGATCAAATTAGCTTCTACCTTCTAGATTCTGATTTTGTTTGGCTCGTCTATGATGCTCGGCTGAGATTCTCGTCGGATGTCTTTCTTCGTTTCCCTGGGAAGCTTTGTGGTCTTCCTTCTCAATTTATGTTCTTGGCGTTATATCAGGTTCTTTTGCTAGTTCCTCGTCTATTGGTAGGTCGATTTGTATTGAGTTTTGTAGACTCTTCTTCTGTTTCGTTGGTTTCTGTTGCGATTTATGTTTGTTTGTATGTTTGTTATTTCACAAGATGGAGAAAAAAAGAGAGCATTTTTCCCCGTTGTGACTATTGTAGATAGATGGAGGCCGAGCCATGGAGGCCTGACTTAGCCATTAAGTAATCAAATAATTCCGCTAATTATACGCTCGTCTGATTGGCGCGCTTAAAAGTTGCTGACGTGGATTACAAAAATAAATATAGAAAGTGAAGTAGAATACTGTATTTTCGTACTAGAGTATGAGGAAAGTGAAAGGTTTCTTCGTGAACATGGAAAACAAAATGTTAAAATTCTTACTATTAAACAACCAAAATTTTGATTGTTTTAGTTTCTTCATACCGTAGCAGCTCGGATCTTCGATTCGTAAGCAATTGTATGTTTCCGGCGATGACGACGGTGGGGGCAAAAGCGGAGGATGAGTACGCAAGGGCGAAAACATCGGTGTGGTGGGACATAGAGAACTGTGAGGTTCCCAGAGGTTGGGATGCACACGCGATTGCCAATAATGTGTGTTCGGCTTTGTCGAAGATGGATTATGGTGGAACTGTCTCCATCTTCGTTTATGGCGACATCAATCTCATCCCTCGCGATGTTCAGCAAGCCCTTTCTTCTACTGCTGTTCGCCTTAATCATGTCCCTCCAGGTTTTCTTTCTTTCCTGTAATTGGGATTTTTGTGATTTTGGTTAGTGTTACTTGTAGTGATCTTGGATCTCTACTTTCTAAAGGTTGACTTCTGTTTCCCTATATTAATTACTTTGGGATATTATTGATTAAAATCTCAAAATTTTAGTTACATATAAGTTATGTTAGGATCAACTATCTTTTTGTTGAGATGATGATGATCCCGGGTCAGGTACTTGTGTAAGGAGTCGAGTTTGTGCTGATTTGGCGTTTTGGAACAGGAGTTAAAGATGCGAGCGACAAGATGATTCTAGTGGACATGTGTTTGTGGACAGTAGACAACCCCGCACCAGCAAATGTCCTGCTCATATCCGGTGACAGAGACTTCTCCTATGCTCTTCACCAGCTACGTATGAAAAAATACAACATCCTCTTGGCTCAGCCTCCACATGCCTCGGTGCCTCTTGTTGCTGCTGCCAAATATGTATGGCTCTGGAAAAGCCTAGCCTCGGGTGGTCCTCCTCTAAGTGGTGAATCCTCTCGACTAGTCAGCAGTGGACGTTGTAATGACTCTAATTATGAAGTGTCAAAACATCCAGTTTCTGAACAAGCTCAGTTCATCAAACCAACTGATCCAGCTTCTGACCATAGTGATACAAAGGATCATAAAACCAGAGAAAACCTTATTCCAGGAGGGTTACCCCAGGGCAGCATAGGAACTACAAGTGAATCTGTCAATGCGCACCTTTCAGATAAAAGGCATATATCTCAGGTAAACTAAAGGTTTATCTTTGACTTTTTGATCAAAACTATTCCTTGATTGGTTAGTACTTTTTTTTTGCATTGTGATATCTTTCTTGTTTCACCACATTGTTTCTCTTTTCTCTGCCCATTTTGGGATGCCAAATTTTGTGGTAGTTTCGCTAGACGAATTTGATATGTGTTAGTCTTAAGTTTTAAGTTGTGTTAGTCATTTTGAAGATGGTTGGCGAACGACGGAGCTGGCTTGCCTTCTCTTCATTCGCCACATGTTTTATATATGAAAATCTATTAATATCCAGATTAATATGATATATATTTATATCTATATTTTCGAAGATTTCATATGATTAATATTTTACTAGTTGATACCCTATGTTATATGCGACATTAATTTTATTTTATAAATCCAATTGTATATATAATATAAAAATTATATAAGATTATATTTAATTATAAATACATATTGTATTAGGTAAAAAAATTAAGATATTAAATACTGAAATAAAATTTTATCATTTAGTATTTTTAACAAATTTAGTATTTTAAATATATAATTTTCAAAATATACTTAAATATAAAAATAAGATAGTTTATAAAAGACTAGTACCCTTCACTAGTTATATGTATTCTTGAAACAGATTTGAGGGTGTAACTGTTTATAAAAGACTAGTACCCTTCACTAGTTAGGATGAGTTTNNNNTAGGATGAGTTTGTGAGCTAAAAGTTGAGTTAGGATCATGGGACCTAGAGAACATGATATGCATCTCAAGCAAAGTCCAAATAAGTTACGTCATTGTTAGTGGATTATGTACGTGAGGTTGTATAAGCCATAAATAATCATACTATTTTATTAATTTACAGAGATTAACTGAATAAAAAAAAAAGGAAAATTGTATAAGAAATGCATTAAAAAATCATACCAAAACAAAGATAAATAGTACTATTTAAATTACAACGGATAATGTTATTGTAACAGACAAAATATATACTTCTATGTTAAAAAGGAAAATTGTATAAGAAATGCATTAAAAAATCATCGAATAATCAGGATAATATATTTAGTTAGAATAAGTCATTTTCAAAATATATTTAAGTGAAGATAGTTTTGTCCGGAAGCCAAAGAAAGAAAAACATATTGTACTATTTTTTATATGCAGGCTGCACTTGTAGTCAACAAAAAAACTCAGGCCAGCGTTTCACCCAAAACCATGAAGGAAACAGAGCTTGTGGAACCTATATTATGCCAAGTTTGCCAGATTCGCTTCACCAGCAAGGAAGCATATTCAGATCACATCTATGGTGAAAGACACCGAAACAACTTAGAGTTGCTATCAAGTATGACCAGAAACATGTCTGGGAGGCCAGTTGAGCCTCCTAAGGAGGTTCTGGAGAAACAGAATAAGAAGGCAACTAACAGCGGAGCTAACCAAAACGCTGACTACATTTGTAGTTTGTGCAATGTGTCATCTAAGAGTCAAATTGACTTTAATTGTCATTTAAGGGGTCGGAAGCATATGGCCATGCTAAGTCAGTCAAGAGTGAGTTTCTGACTTTCGTCTACTTGGAAAATTTAAGAATTTACAAACATATGAAAATTTTACAATTTGGTAAGATACTGTTGGATCAGGCACCCATTGTCTTTGATTCGTATCTAAGGGGAATTTTGAAAACTTAAATTTGCAAACATAAAACTAATACATATACTCTATTTAATACCGTTGAATCAGGCACTTGGAAATTGTAAGAAACTTCAAGAGAAAGGTGTTGAAGAAAAGGATCAACCTAGGGAAACAATTGCAGAGGCCAAACAAAATGCTGACCTCGTTTGTCAATTAAGCAATGTGGCATGTCAAAGTCCAATTGTCTATGAATCTCAGTTAAGGGGTAAAAAGCATGCTGCTAAGTTGAAACAACCAGAGGCAAGTTTCTAACTTTTGTCTATTCGACAACTTATGTTTACAGTTTGTTAAACATATGTTTGATATAATACCGTTGGACCAGGCACTCACTGATTCTAAGAAGCTTGAAGAAAATGGTATTAGAGAAAAAAATCAGCGAAAAGAAAAAATTGCAAAACCTCAGTTGCAATCTCAAAACACTCAAGAGAACAGCAAGTGCTTTGAGAAGCATGTTGTCATAGTGAATCAATCAGAGGCTGGTTTCTAACTTTTTGGTTATTCAAGAATATTAGGATTTTAATTAACATTGTAAATTTTACAGTTTGGTAAAACGTTATCCTGATATAATAGCTTCGGAACAGGCACTCATTGATTCTGAAAATCCTCAAGAGAAAAGTGTCGGAGAAAAGGAACAACCGAGAGAAACAATTGTAGAACCTCAACTGCCGTCTCAAAACATTTCTGAGAATAGCAAGTGCTTTGGGAATGGGAAGCATATTTCCATGGTAAATCAGTCAGAGGCAAGCTCTTAACTTTTGTTTATGAAAATTTGGTATTTTGATTAAATCATATGTGGGGTTTGAGAGTCTTGACTGTGATAGAAAAGGAAAAAATGAAGCCTTTATATCTCTGGATCAGGGACTCGTTAATTCTAGTAAGCTTGGAGAGAAAACTGTGAAAGAAAAGGCTCAACCATTAGAAACAATCCCAGAGCCTCAGTCACAGTCTCGAAACAGCCAAGAGCATACCAAGTTCTCTGAGACGCAAAATGAAGAGTTGAAAGAGAGATGTGGCTCCTTAGAAAGCATTTTAAAAGAACCATTTCCAAGTACTAAAAATCAGGTAGAAATTGTTAATAAACAGCTTCCAAATGGAAGTGTTTTCTCAGATGACTACCGTAGTGACAACCATCTTGTTGTTCTACCTCTTTAATTTTTGATTAAAATCAAACCTTTTTGACTTCTTTTTTATCTTGACGTAGGCCGCCTTTCTAGCGAGGGATAATGCTCAGTCCAGCTTCTCAACGAAACCTACAAAGGAACCAGAGGAGCTGGTGTGGTGCCAAGTATGCCAGATCAGCTGCATCAACAAGGTTGTATACTCAAATCACACCAATGGGAAAAAGCACAAACATAAGTTGGAATTGCAATCAGCCAAGAACGAAAGCATGTCTATGGGATTAGCTAAGCTTTCAAAAGAGAACGCAGAGAAAAATAAGAAGGTATTGTACAAAATCCAAAAATTCTCATCTAAAGAGTGAGAACCAAACTATGTGGCCAAGGAGCAAGCAGAGGGAAGTTTGTAATTTTGGTCTCTGTTTTCTAGCAAAAACTTACTAATGTCCTTTCAGCTCAATTTTTTGTGAATGTGATAGGTTATATTGCAGTGCTGACAGAATACTTTTGTAGCAGGTAATACATTCATGGATGACTCGAGAAAAAAATGTTCAAGAAATAGAAAGAATTGAGGAGCAGGGACTCAAAAAACTCAATGACCTCGGATTTCAAAGGGCACAAGCCAGTAACGAGGAATTAAAGGAGAGAAATGCCATATCTGAGAGCTCAAAACGTGCCTTCACTGAACTAAAACGAGAATCTCTTCTAAACGAAGAATCAAGGTAAGAGTTTATGGCCTGTCACTGAATCTTTGGTCAGTGTGTCTAATGGTGTTTGGATTTTGGGTTACAGGCACCCTCTGGATGTGACAGAGAAATTAATAAATCTATGATCGAAATTTTAATTAATGACAATCAATAACAACTTAGACGTTAATTTCATAAATAGCATGTTTATGTTGTTAAAATGAAGCCAGAGATCTTTAAAATTTGAGATTAATCTCCACGAAATGTTGGAAGTGGGAAAAACTGGAGACAAAATCTACTTGGTTATATTCAATAGGCCTGTGTTGATAATTTTGGGTCGATTGTTCTGTATCTTCAAATTCTGTTTTTAACTTATATCAAATAAAAAAAGGCTGACAACCTATTTCCCTCTCGGAAGTATCATATATCACCAGATGCACTCAAACTTAAAACCTAGTGTTATTTAACCATGTTATGAAAGTTAAATATTTAGATACCCCGTACTAAATCATATAGACTTAAAAACCCCTAATCGATGATTTTGTTTTAAACCGAAAATTTTGATTTTTTTTTTTTAATTTTATGACAAAAATATAATTTAATAATAAAACTAAAAAATTAGCTAAAAAATATTAAAAATTACAGAAATATAAATTAAAATTATAAAAATACAAAAAAGTATTAAAAAATTACAAAAGATATAAAGTATTTTAAACAAATTATAAAAATGTGCTTAGGTTTTCTATTTAAACTACTTCTTTTATTTATAGAAAATAAACTATTCAAAAGCAATTTTTATAATTTTTCATAATTTTCCATGATATTCCATCGTTTTTATAATATTTTCTGAATTTTTTAAAAATGTAAAAATTTTAATAACTTTATAAATTATATAATTCTTATATTTTTTATTATTTTATAATTTTTATAACTTTTATAACTCTTTATACGTTTTTATATTTTTATGATTTTTATAGTTTTTATAACTTTTAGGTTTTTAGTATTTTTCGTAATTTTTATATTATTTTATATTTTTAAAAATTTATGTATATATTTTAAAAAATTTATGATTTTTATGATTTTTTATAATTTTCTTTGTATATTTATAAATTTCTATAGATTTTTATTTATTTATAAATTTTATGTTTTTATGTTTGTTAAATATTTTTCATAAATTTCTATATATATATATATTTATAATTTTCTATATATTTTTGTAATTTTTATGAATTTTATATTTTTATAATTTTTTTTTATTTATTTATAGTGTTTCTATAATTTTTAATAAAATTTTTGATGTTTTTGTATTAATATTTTTTAAGTTAAATTAGATCTTCGGTTTAGTTAAACCAAATGGTTATGTAAGAATAGTAAACCAACTAAATCAATAGGCGGGTGTATTCTGATCTATAACTTTATTATGAAGGGTTTATAAGTTTATAAGATTCAATATAGGGGTATCTAAATATTTAAATTTCATAACATAATTAAATAGCACTGGTCTTAAGTTTGGGTGTATATGGTACTATATAATACTTCCGAGAGGAAAATAGATCGTCAGTCCAATAAAAAAATCTTATGAGTTGTATCATAGAATATCTTGTATGTGCAAGGTCTTCTCTCTTCTTGATGATTCAAATAGATGAAGGAATTGGTCGTGGAAAGCAACATGTTTTCTGTACTTTTAACCAACCATATCACTCAAGAAAACCTACCACTTGTAAATTTGTTGCCTAACCTAATCCAACTTGACATTAAGAAAAACCTAGGGCCGGTTATGAGATTTTAAAATTTTCTAAAGGCCGCAATCTATAATGGAAAAATAGGCAAAAAATTGTACAATATTTTTTTAAAAATGAGCCGTTTTCTTAACTAAAATTTTTAATTTGAAAAAGAGTCGCAAGCGTATGCTTGCTCTGCTTGAGCTCAAGACCGACTCTGGAAAAACCTAATCCAACTTTGGTTTAAAAAATCAAAGAAAAACATAATCCAACTTTGATATAAAAAAACCACTCTAAATTGTTAGTTTTTTTAATTAGTGAAAATAATTCGGGTGAATATTACTATTCTCCCTTTAGTAATAGGGAAATCGATCATTTCATACATGAACTATAGTCGTATGACTAATTTATACAAAAACTTATCAGATGTATGAATCTATAATAGTTAGTCAATTCATACACACTACATCATTTTTGAGTTAATTTCGTCAAAATCGTTAACAATATTTAAATCACCGTTCATCGAGCTGAGTCAGCATCCACGTAGATTTCTAGTTTGATTAAACACGCAAAAACGACGTCATTCTTGTTAAAATTTTACCAACCAATATAAAAAATCGACGTCGTTTTGTTAACATAACAAAAAAACCCCTTTTAGTTTATTCCTTCGTCAATGTCTTCATCTTGTTCACGAATCACAATCTCCAAATCACCATAAAACAGATACATAACCAATATAATAGGAAACATGATGATAACATAGAGGAGAAACTTATTCACCTTGGCGGCCAAATACTTGAGAACGGCAGCAAGATAAACCGGAGCACCAGCTCCAACACATTAAGCGTATTTCCCAGCTTTCAAGAATCGAGCGATACGACCCACCGGGAATTGAAGCCCAACTTTACTACTCTGCGAAGTCGCTTTTTTTGTCGCACCAGATCCAAAAGTTTTTCCACGACCTGTCATTTCAACAAACAAAGAGTTTTTCTTGTGAATATTTATGGAAAAGGAAACAAAAATTGAAAATTCTCTTGACACACAAACGAGGATCAAAGAAAATAATGAACCTCGTTAATTAGGTCTGGGCACGGAGCGGATCAATTGTAAAAATTTAATATTTTTTTTACGAATATCTAATTTAACGATTTGCTTTGCTCCTGAAAAATATGGATATCCGGACTTACGGATATCCTGAAATTTTATAGATATTTACGGATATCCTGTTTTCTCATTTCAATTCAACAAATATT
Organism: Iberis pinnata; assembly: GCA_900406425.1. Taxonomy (NCBI): domain Eukaryota; kingdom Viridiplantae; phylum Streptophyta; class Magnoliopsida; order Brassicales; family Brassicaceae; genus Iberis; species Iberis pinnata. Next base: position 4,351 of record OVBE01006371.1, on the reverse strand, counting down.
CAAAAATTATTAATAACTTCCATACGATATACTTATTTATGTTAAAATTATCCAATAAGTAGTAAATAATTAAAATCAACTAGCTTTTAGATAAAATATTAAATAAAAGGTCAAAGGTTAGACGCACATATTGGAAAACGACTGTTTTATTTTTGTAAATTGTAAAGGACATTGAAAAAGTCTCTTCTTCACTGTAATGCAAACCATTTTATCATTTCCACATTAGTATTTATTAGTTCGTATGAACTTTTACACCTATGATTTAATTTTTGTTTTTCGTTTTAAGTTTTCTATTTATTGAGTATGTGAAAACATATAAATCTATATGGTGTAATATGTATATATGTAGTATATATGTAATATACAGAGCGAATAAGATATCCGGTCTTTCGAAATTTAGTATTATCTATTTGCTTTGTTTTATACAGATAATTAATTTTAGTATTGGCTTTGCTTTGAATAGTTACAGATATTCGAACTTTACGGTTCGGATCGAGACAAATATCAAATCGGATCCGATATGACGGATAATTTGCCTAGACCTGTCGTTAATATATACATGATGCACATATAAGTTTCTGACCAATATTAACAGGGAGAGATGAAAATGACTTCGTCTGGTTGTTCTGGTAGTGTTGGGTTATATTTCTCAGTTTACCAAAATCGTGCATAAACTAGAAGATTTTGATTTTGTAACAAAACGACATAGTTTTGTTAAATTGGTTAGTGAACACATAACAAAAGACGCCATCTTTTTTTCTTTTTTAATCAAACCACAAATCTACGTGGATGTTGACTCAGCTCGATTAACAGTGATTTAAACATCGTCAACGATTTTGATAAAATTATCATACAAGTGAAAGATTGTGTATGAATTTACTAATTATTATAGTTTTTTTTATGAATTCGGATAACTGATCAGTTTTTATATAAATTAGTCATATGGATATAGTCTGTGTATGAAATAGCCGAGTTCCCTTTAGTTATATGGGGTTCTCCCATTAGTCTCTAGGATTTTCTGTTTTTTGGTTAGACCAAATTAATTTCCGGTTTAGCCACTCTGGTTATGAGTATAATTAAATCTTATTTTGGTTTAGGATCGGGCCTTTAAAAAAAATGTTGAGCCTAATTCTGGAAATATTGTAATATACTTTTCCATTGAAAAATCTATACTATTATTTGAGAAGTACATTTTTGGAGGAGGTCAAAATAATGAAGATATTTACAAAGAATGTCATAGGCTTAAAAATTTAGGAAGAACAAAAAAAAACCGCAAGGATACAAAAGTCTGAAATTTTCGAAATGAGTTCAAGGTTGAAAGATCGAGTCACGAAATTGGTAGTTTGTACGAGATTTTTTTTAACAAATCCGGTTAAAACGCGCAGATCATGGGTTGGATTCGGGTTTTTTTATTGTACGTCTCGAGTTCGAGTCGCGTAGAAGGTAGTTTATAAGACAATTTTGATTATATCGTTTTAAATTAGGTTCGATACTCATCCATGTAAAATTCCTATTTTGTAGTTAAAATTGTTACCACATATTAAATATTTTCCATATCGAATTTGTTATTAAGATCTTTCTAGATTTTGTAACAAAAATGATATCGAACCTAACTAAAATATCTTAAAACCCTAATCGAATGTTAGTTTTTTACTATTAATATAGATACTCTTCATATGAGTTTACCACATTAAAATTATATTTCGGCTAATAAGGTTAGTTTTGTTCATACTGAAAACTATGAACATTTTGTTTTTCTTAATTTATATTTAAGAGTTATATTTCCATAATATTACATATACACATAATGTTCAATTTTTGTATATAGATTCCTATTTACAATGTGTCCACCAGATTTTGACAAAGAGAAAGACATCATCATCCAAGAACCTAAGGTATATGGCTAAATCGTTTTTGTTCTTTACTTTTTTTTTATTTCGTACTTAATGGATGATGTCAATTATGTAGGAGATGGTACCAAATAAAACCGATAAAGGAAAAGACATTTTGAATGTTGAAGAAGTTCAACATGAACAAAATGTTCTTTAATGCTAAATCAAATGTCATCATCATAATTAAATCATTTTTTGTTTTATATATTATTACTAATCTTCATATATTGGATGAATCATTACTTAGAACAATGATCCATCGCTAATTGACGTTGTCATAGGTGAAGATCTCTCACATTATTCGCAGGTATGTTATATATTAGTTACATTTTAATTTGTTTAAAAAGGTGAAAGTATTCTTCTATTCTTTAATTGTAATTTTATTTTGTAATTGCAACTTAAAAGAAGACCCATTGTCTCAAATGTCTCAAATGAACAACTCGGAATTATATCAAAAGTTGAGATGGCTGTCAAGCGTTCAAAAAAGAATTACATGCCTATTACAAATGCGTGATTTTTCAAATGAAGCAATATATGGAAGCATATGAAAGAGCTAAAGAACTCGAGCTTAAAATCGCCAAAAGAAAAGGAAAAATTTGTTTGTTGTAACATACAGTTGGTTTTTCCGATTTTGATTTAACCAAGGAATTGGATCAACAAGAAAAGAAGAAGAAAATTAGTGAAAATTTTCTTAAAAACATTGTTCTTCCAGATATCAATTACGATAAGATGGGAGTTCTTAAGTTTTAGTATTTTTCACTACTTTTTAAGTTGTTTTTTGTTCAATCATTTTTTATTTGTTATTAAATTTTCATAATTCAATATTTATGTCATTTAAAATTAAAAGTTATTAATACCAGTTAGGTTTGTTGCAATTGTTTTTAAATTTTGTTATCGAGCTAATTAGTTAAATCTAATCAACCCCATGTACTTGAGTACATCATAACATATTGTCATAACGACATAAAATATTGTCAGAAGTTAATAATAACTTAAGTCAACTACTTTAGTTACACTAATCTTTAGGAATTATTATAAATTATCATTAATATAAACTATATAACGGAATATACTATTTATATAATATGGAATATACTAACTTTGGATATGTTATTATTATTATTTTAATTAATTATTAAATAATTTATTTATGTTAGTAAATCAAAACGACATGTTACAATTTTTAAAATATATTAATTGTCATAATTATGACCGGTGCATATGAAACGACACACATCTAGAAATTGCATCGATTGGAAACTGATTATCAACCTTGTATATAGCATATCGTTTCATTATCATTGTTAGAAACCTATAACTTAAACACCAAAAACTTTTCTAGAAGTAAATTCGAATTGGTTTTTCTACAATGTCCTCAAGGATGAAGTTTGATCAATACGAAAACATAGAAGAAGATCGTACGAAGATTGCCCGTATGTCTATTCGGAGGAAGTACAAAAACATCATGAAGATGATGAAAATTCATATAGAAGTTATGGAGGATCGACATGAACTTGAGGTTAGGAAAACAAGAATAGATTCTGTGATATCTATTTTGCAAAGGATTCAAGGAAATCCTAACTTCAATATCGAAACTGAATTGACCGATCTCCATGGGCAGAAGCTTGAAGTTGGTAATGAATTCAACCACACCCATCTGTATGAAATTAAATATAGAGAATATGGTATTGATTTTTTAAATTAATGTTTAATGTATGGAAGTTTAACATATTTATTTTTATTTAATATAGACGAGTTTAATTTTTATTATTGAAGTTATTTTAATTTGATATAGAATATATCGGATCGAAATATAATACCCAAAACAATAGATAACAAATTTCTGTTTACTTTGAGATAAATATTTTTGTTAGTTTTATAGTTACATTGAACAATATCTGCGTACTATATATTATGAAACGAATCTTATCTAACTAATAGAATCTAATCGAATCGTTGCAAAATATGTTTAAAAGGAATAATTGAATTTGGTTAAGAATATTAAGGTATGATAAGATTTTATGGTTATATTTAATCTATATTTAATTTAAATCATTTAGATCAAATCACAAAATATATGGAAATATAAAAAATTAAACATTCATTAGATCAATAAGAGATTTAACCATTTAATTATTTCGAAACTTCATGAAACCAACTAAAGTATTTACATAATATCTAATTTAATCGAATCGTTGTTAGTAATCTTAAAGGTGATAGATCTTTGGAGGAGGTTATACATAAAAATCTATATTTGTGATCTAATGGCGAATAATATGGAAATATTATTGATTTTGATTAATTATGGTATTTAACCTTATAATTATGGAGTTTTAAAAATATGAAGAGTATCTACCAAAAAAATTAAATCCAGTCGGTTTTGGTAATTGTTAAATCAAGAATTAACAAGTAGTTTTAGGTCTTAGATTATGTGGGTCAAAGCTTAGAAGAATTTCATA
>OVBE01006370.1:0-19998 GCA_900406425.1 Iberis pinnata | reverse complement strand
ATATATATTTAACTTGCATATTATATATATATATATATATGTTAAATTAAACTCATACTAATATATATGTTTTTATACACTGATAACATATACTCGACGAATGTGCTAATGTTATATTAGTTTTATATATACATCTACATCTGTTAGTGGGTAAGAACGTATAATAAAATGGTTTTTATATTTTTAAGGAAATATAAATATACTTTCTTTTTTAAAATATGAAAAGTAAATAATAATAGACTATTTTCACCAAATTTTGGAATAATTATTAAAAAAAAGTTTTTTTTTATTAAATGTTAAATTTATTAATCAAAGTGTTTTATGTACAAGTTTACAAAGAAAATGCAAATATGTTTTGAAAAGTTTTGAAAACCCCATAGGTGTGAAAGTGTGTCAAATCGAGGCCTCCTTAAAACCTGCTACTAAAAAACCCTGTGGGATAAAACTAGTAGTCAGGAAAAAGAGTACGTCCGATGCAACACTACCTATGGGTTGTAACAAAGAAGAAACATTGCAAATGTAACATAAGAGAAGCTTTGTTTCTGGCAGTGCGGTGAGAGCAAGAGACGTCGACGTTATGGGTGTATATCGTGCCATCTAGCTTGAAGGTGATGCAATGGGGATGTTTGTGCATAGCTTAAGCCCATAAGCCGATTAGTAATGCTCCGTTTCACTTGTGTGTAGGTGCGTTGGATTGGATGATGCGGCTGTCCATGGATTCGTCCATTACGCTCCCGCCATAAATGATAAATGCTTGCTTGAAAACAGAGCCGGAGCAAAATAGTGTCAAGGCGTGAGGTGGTGCCATGCCGTAAGGTAGTGAGAGTGGTGAGCCTGTCCGGCGTGACTTGGTTTCGAAGCAAGGTAGTGGTAAGTTGCAGCCATAATGTGAAACTGTACGGGCAAGCAAAAAATAGGCGATCTCGGGACTCGTCAGGTTCACCACAGAGGACACACGGTTGATGGACTCCCCATACCCGCATGCGCGCACCCGTAGTTAACCTGTCAAGAATCGCAAGCCATGAAATGAAAGCATATCTTGGTACCGATTGGGAAAACCAAATAGAGGAAGTCAAAGAAAGCTTAGCGTGTTGAGGGCGGATTTGGTGCCATGTACGAGCAGAGGAAAAGAAAGGTTTGTAATCATCAGGCCCATGTCGCCACAAGGCAATGTCAGAGCCAGCATTTGGACATGGTAGCGGTAAGCTAACAAGGTGAGCATGTAGTGGATGAAGATCCGCAACCCGTGGCCGTCGAATCATCCACCGTGATGTGCCAACGGTATGAAGTCGAGCATGATGAGGTACTCCGAATTCCCGAATCCCCCTGTCACCTGTATGAAGAAAAAGAGAGCCCAAACCCGACCAATTCTCAAACCAAAAAGAAGTATTTAGACCATCACCAATTTTGAAACGTAGAAAGGACGAGGCTAGTTGTCGGTGCCCCAGTAGTTTTTGCCATATCCATGATCCTTGGGAGGACGACGTTACGTCCCAAAAGGTCGAACCCCGAATTAGATAGAAGCGCGTCCAATCTAAGAAATTGCTACAGAGACTATTGATTTCTCGAATGCAGTACTTCGGAAGGCGGAAAGCAGCTTGCCAAAAATTTACCGTGCTTGTGATTACGGACTTGATCAACTACAACCTACCTGCAAAAGAGAGAAACTTATAAGCCCAAGAGGACATACGGGTCCTAATGCGATCCAGTAGAGGTTCATAGTCGTCATGTCCCAAACGCTTGGTAGATAGCGGCAATCCGAGATAACGCACCGGTAGCGTCTCTTTACGGATACCTAGATGTTGAATCAGATGTAGAATATCGTGCCGAGGTTGTGCTGGGAGGAAGATTGAGGACTTTGTAACGTTGATTTGCAACCCGGAATTCTGACCAAATGCATGAAGTAGATGAAGAATGCCCGAGACTGAAGAAGGGATCCCGTCAGTGAAAACAAGTATGTCGTCCGCAAAACACAAATGGGTCAACCGTAGAGCTTGACAATGCGGGTGATAGCCAAAAACACCAGTAGCTGCACCTACATTCAATAGTCTAGACAAAACATTATTACCAATGACATATAGATAAGGAGAAAGCGCACAACTTTGTCGAAGACCTCTTGCACTCGGGAAATAACCAGTGGGCTCTCCATTGACGGAAACCGAGAATGTGGCCGTGGATATGCATAAGTAGATCCGTTGAACAAACTGAGGTGGGAAATCTAGTACCTGCAAAATTAAGACAATGAAATCCCAATTAATAGTATCAAAAGCCTTAGCAATATCTAACTTAAGTGTACAACGAGTAGAGGTAGAGGGTTTATGATAATCTTTTACTATCTCCGTGGCAAGAATAACATTCTCGAGGAGAAGGCGATCCTCCACAAAAGCGCTCTGGTTAGGCTCAATGAGGGAAGGGAGCATGGGCTTTAACCGGTTAGCCAAGATCTTCGAAATCTTTATTAAAATTTATAAGTTAACTTAATTATTAATGAAAAATATATGTATATTTAGTATCTGTAACGACGGAATTTAACACTAGTTTAATAATAAAATAGAGTCCATTCAATATGTTTTTTTATAAATATAGTAATTAAAAATTTTGTAAAAACAAACCAATTACAACAATATAATACAATTCTCTTTTCATATCATTATTTTTTTTTTTTGCAGGTATCCAGAATTTCACAAGTATTAAATTTCTATAAAATACATCTATATTAGAAGAGAGTTATAGGCATAACCACTATACAATACTAGGCATGTTCAATTCCAAAAAATTGAATTAAACTTAATCATGCAGTATGATATATTGATATGGTTTTGAATAAACTATATGACACACGTTTTATTTCTTGAAAGTGCTTCACATAAGCTTTATATTTCTTTTTTCGTTAAATTTCACTTCCTTCTATACCTGATTATTAAAATTAATTTTTAATGTTTAAGTTTTGTTTTTAATATTTTATCACTTTATAAATATTTTTATCGAACCACGGTACGATGTACGTACACTACATAAATTGGTGGTGGTTTTTGGTAAAACCAAGTAAACAGAAAACTAAAAGTGTCCAAACAAAACCAAATTACACCAAACCAAAGTAGATATTGCTTCAATCCGATAACAGTCTTTTATTAACTGGAAAATAAAATAAAAAATTGAACTGAAATTGACCAACTACCAAAATAGACATCACTATACGATATAACTGAATATATATATATATATATATATATATATATTATATTGTTTTACATTAGACGATATCTCACATAGTTATTATTTATTTACTTATAATATGAATATCTATTACATTATAACCATTAATTTATCATTCTTTGTCGCTATTATATTATTATCTCAGGCGATCTAACCATTAATATATATTATTTTAGACAGTTTAACTGTCATATATATCATTATCTCGGACGGCTTTGACGTTGTATACTATTATAAAGTGAGGAATAATCATTTATATATAAATCACTTATCTAGTGTTTTTGCTTAATCAACTTGTGTTTCATCTCAAACGGCCACAAAGCAAAGTCTGTATATATATATATATATATATATATATATATATATATATATTAAATCAACAGTTTTGTACAATGATTTCAATATATAAATACATTCATTCATCTTTAACTCATTTATCCTATCCAAACACTTCATTCCTTAAATTACTCTCCCAGTTTTTTTAAAAAAATTTAGTTTATGAGAATATATTTCGTTTGTTGTTAATCATTTTGTTTTGTATGATTGTTGAATCGATTTACAATTCTTTTTTGTTGTTGAGAATTTACTCTTGAAGACTATACTACAAATTTTGGTTTATGATGTATTTCTTTTTATTTATTTATTAATGTAGTGATTAATGTAAACCATTCCTTCCAATTTTATGCACTCAATATAACCGGAGCTAATTAGACGTCATGGACAACCAATGTCGAACTAAAATGGGAATCTTCGGGTTTATCAAAAACCATTAGAAAGAAAAATATTTTGAAGAATCAATAAAATGTTACATCGATGGGTATCCTGATAAAACACCTAGATGAAAGCATTATATATGACTATACGAGTATGCGCATATAAGGAATCAAAAGAGCTCTAGAATTATCTGAAAGATCATTTCAATCATGACATAAAAATTAAACACTTTTATTTTTTAGGGATGAATGAAAAATTATAAGGTTCCGAGATTTTGACATAGTCTTAAGTTCCGAGACTTTGACATAGTCATGGACTACAATTCTTCCATGGTGGAAATTGCAGCCAAATTGAGATATTGTGAGAAACAATAAGTAAATCTCTAATGCTTGAGAACACTTATATCACATTCCACAAAAGCCACATTACACTACAATAACAATACATGTTGCATGGATACACAAAAAGTTTGGATTTGACTGTAGCATTGTTAATAGCGGAGACGAATTATGAGCTCCTCAATACGAATATCATAACTCGGCGTACATAATCTAAATCATTATCTGAAGCAAATTCATTGTTCATTAAACATATAATAAAGGAAAATAAGGCTTTTCGTGTGATCGTCAAAACAATTATGGACGTGAGAGAAAGTATAGTCCACAATTTCTAAAGTTATTTCAATGGAATCATCCTAAAATATTCTCAAAATGCAAAGAAATCCAAGAAAACACACTCTCATAAGTATGAAGATAGTTGCTTTAGATATAATATAAGGGGCATTGGTCTCATATATATCATACTCCAGCGCATTTTTGTGCTATGTTTTAAAAGTATGTCAAAGGTAAAGGCAAGAAAGTTAACTATACTGAAAAATCTAAGGGACAACGCAACTCAATGCATCTGACTTTATCAATGACTTTGATAATATTACTCCTACAGAGAATTGAAATATCTATTGTGAGACTTTCATAATTATGTCATAAGTGGTTCTTTTTTGTGTGAGACATATTTAAAATAATTTTTTTGTACTTCGTACTACATATTAATGTTGTTTGATGTGTATTTTGAATAAAAGTGTTTACTTTATATTAATTTTTTTTGTTTATCTAAGAAAAGAATTACATTACAAAAAGAACATCATCAAAAACAAACACTAGAGAAAATTTTATACCAAATAATGGAATAATGCAAACTATTACGAAGAACAAAATATATTTCTCTAATTTAAATCAGAAAACGTTATTGTTATACTTATACAATATCATATCCCACAAATTTTTATATTCTTTGAATTCTAAAAGAATTTTTTTTGTTTCAAAGACATGTTTCTTCAAAGATTTGTTACTCACTACTCAGTATGTAATTGATGATGAAAAAAAGTATATGTACACAACTTGTGATAAGTTAGAGAAAATAGTTATCATGAAAAAATCACTGAGTCTCCTTTTTGATTTGTAACACACATATATTGATGCAGTAGAATCACATATAGTGATCAAACCTTTGATTTATTATGGATTTTGTAATAGTTTTTGGTTTTTTCTTTAGAATTATTTTTCTTTTCCAATCAAAGTATTTTAAAAGTTGATTATGAGAGAATCTAAAATTCTTTAATAATATAAAATGATCCGTACAATTATGTTGCAAAGACATCGATGAGACGCATTTCCAAATTTGTGTTAATGTCTAAACTTATTAAGAATCTATATGTTATAGCGTACATGACAGAAGAATATGTTTCCTCGTAATCAACTCTAAGTAATTGGAAAAACCTTGGGGTACGAGGAGAAAATTGTATCTCATAATCTCATTGTTCTTGTTTCGCTTTCTTAAAAAACACATTTTTATCCAACTGATTTTATATTTTAAGGTGTGAGAACAATAGGTCCCAATAAATTTTAATTATGAAGTGAATCAAGCTCGACTTGTAGTGCATCTTTTCATTTGATCCAGTTGTGTCTCTTCTTACATTCATATATACAGACTTTTGTTCTTGATCTTGTTTTTCTCTTATGTTTTCTTTGATAAAAGATAAGAGAAGACATCATTAATATCATCTATTTCATTTCGTTTCCATATTCTTTTGTTATGAATGTATTTGATAGAAATTACATGATTTTTTTTTCTATTCATGATGTTATGTATTTTTTGTAGGCTAATGATTCATTACCTCCAAAACATTTTATGTTATTTGGGGAATATCAAACCTTTCAATTTCTTTTCGTCATCTAAGATTTTTATCTTTAAAATTTATGAGTATATCATTCTTCATGCGTATTCTAAATTCACGTGTATTTTATATAAAAAATAAATTCACATGTATCATTTGATCCTTCATGTTCATGTGGTATTTTCATACAAATAGAGATATTCAGAGTTAAAATATATGATTTAATTATTGCATTAAGTAACTTGTTAGCTATACTTTGTAATAGATATAATAATTGTTTTTATTTTATTTTTTATACAATTTTACACTATTTAATGTATTTTGTTAAAAATATGGTCTATTATTTTTAAAAAATTATATAACCATTTGAATTCACATTTTTTTGATAAAGAATTTGTAATTCACATTTAAATAAAATAAAAATACAATTGATATTTGAAAGAATAACAGATCTTAGAAATCATAACAAATAATATTATTAATAATTTCCATATTAATTTATCTAAATTAAAAAAAAATTATTTAATATTGTAATGACGTTTTTTATAAAATTTATTTTTATATATAATATTTTTATTAATAAATTGTATTTTTATTATATTTTTGCAAGTAAAAAATCAAAATATAAACTAAATTAAAAAAAAGAAAATTAAATAATGATAGAAACTAAAAGCCATCATAAAACCAAAAAACTAAAGATTAAAACCAAAAACTAACAATTCATAGCCTTAACCAAATTCAATAAAAAGTTGAGTATCCCGCCCTTTTGCTGACCAAATCGAAATGCCTAATTTGGAAAAATTCAGTTTTGCAAATAATAATCCTAACACAAAAATAAGTAATTTGATTTCGTCTCTGCTTCTCCTCTGTGCAACGGTTGGATTTTGAATCTGCGAGTTCAATTTTGGGGATTACGCTTACTTTCTGATACTTCATCTTCCAGGTTACAAATCTAACTCCGTTTCTAGGGTTTAGTATCTCGTCTCGCTTTTCTATTGTACATTTTGGGGAAGGGAGAAGATGCACATAAAGGAGATATGCTTGGAGGGATTTAAATCATACGCGACGAGGACGATAGTTCCAGGCTTTGACCCGCATTTCAACGCCATCACGGGTCTTAACGGTTCCGGGAAATCGAACATCCTCGATTCCATTTGCTTCGTTCTAGGTATCACTAATCTTCAACAGGTTCGAGCTGCTAATCTACAGGAGCTCGTCTACAAGCAAGGACAAGCTGGGGTTACCAAAGCGACTGTGTCCGTTACTTTCGACAATTCTGAGAGGAATAAGAGTCCTCTCGGCTATGAAGATCATTCGGAGATAACTGTAACCAGACAAGTAGGTCTTATTTCTCTTTCGCTCTACTTCTGGTTTTTAGAATAGTTGTGTGTGCGAGTAAGAGATATAGGTGCTGTTCGTTTTGCAGCGGCTAGTGATAACGACAGGGGATAGCAATTTAAATGTTGTTCATTTCGCAATAGTTAGCGAGGCTACTAAAACCATCGATCAATTGCAGCGATAGCCATAGCTATTTTTTAATCGCTATTTTTGATTTAGTACTCTTTAGGCTCTACCGAAACTTTGAAATTTCTGGTTGAATTGAGAAACGTTGTTTAAGTTTAGGTTTAAGGCTGTGGTGAAAATGTTTGTTCCTCATCTTTTTCTTCATCTTGTCTTTGGCTCTGAAGATTGTAGTAGGTGGAAGGAACAAGTATTTGATCAATGGGAAACTTGCCCAACCAAGTCAAGTGCAGAACCTTTTCCATTCTGTGCAACTTAACGTCAATAATCCCCATTTTCTAATTATGCAAGGACGTATCACGAAAGTCTTAAACATGAAACCTCCAGAGATCTTATCGATGCTTGAAGAAGCTGCTGGTACAAGAATGTATGAGAACAAGAAAGAGGCTGCACTAAAAACCTTACAGAAAAAGCAAACCAAGGTTGATGAGATCGATAAGCTCCTAGAACAAGAAATATTGCCAGCTTTGGAGAAGCTGAGGAAAGAAAAGACACAGTATATGCAGTGGGCTAATGGTAATGCAGAACTAGATAGACTGAAGAGGTTCTGTATTGCCTTTGAATATGTTCAAGCAGAGAAAAATAGAAACAATTCTCTTCATGTGATTGGAGAAATGAAGATAAAAATGACCAGTATTGACGGAGAGGCAGAAAAGACACAGGGAGAAATACTGGACTTGGATAAACAAAAAAAAGCATTGACTCAGGCAAGGGAAGCCACCATGGGGGGAGAAGTAACAAGTTTGTCTGACAAAGTGGATTCACTGTCGCATGAAGTTACACGTGAATTGTCCAAGCTTAATAATATGGAGGACACCCTTCAGGGCGAAGAAAAGAATGCTGAAAAGGTTAGCTGACAGGTGTTACCTTGGGTTTAAATTGTTGCAGATTCTCAGCTATTTCTAACAAAATTTTGGTGGTGCCAGATTGTTCGTAATATAGAAGATTTGAAGAAATCTCTGGAGGAGAGAGCTTCTGCTCTAAAGAAGTCTGACGAAGGAGCAGCAGATCTAAAACGAACATTCCAGGAACTTTCCACCACATTGGAAGCGTGTGAAAGAGAGCACCAGGTAGTACTACTAAATGAATCTTCATTTACTGCCAAATTATGTTATTATTTCGTTTATGCTAATTGAATTTTGTCCCTTGATAATTAGGGTGTATTAGCTGGTAAAAGTAATGGAGATGAAGAGAAATGCCTTGAAGATCAACTACGTGATGCAAAGATTTCTGTTGGAACAGTTGAAACAGAGTTGAAGCAGCTAAATACCAAAATTACTCATTGTGTAAAGGAACTAGAAGAGAAAAACTCCCAGTTAAATTCAAAGCGAGATGAAGCTGTTGCAGTGGAAAATGAACTTAAAATTAGACAAAGTGATGTTGAAAGTGTAAAAAGGGCACTTGATTCTCTTCCATATAAAGAGGGCCAGATAGAAGCATTGGAGAAGGTAACTTTTTCTTGATTTTTTCCATCTGTGACATAAGGACTACATCTGTGACTGAAACTTTTCTTAGGATCGAGGATCGGAATTTGAAGTTAGGCAGAGGCTGAGCGATAAAGTGCATGATCTTTCAGCACAATTAGCAAATATTCAGTTTACTTACCGTGATCCAGTGAAGAACTTTGATAGATCAAAGGTGAAAGGTGTGGTTGCAAAACTGATAAGAATAAATGATAGGTCCTCAATGACAGCTCTGGAAGTAAGTAGGATATTATCTTATCTATATACTGTATACAGTATTGGATCGTCTGCGTTCTCTAAAGTTACTATTTTTTCAGGTTACTGCTGGTGGGAAGTTATATAATGTTGTTGTAGACACAGAAGAAACTGGAAAACAGCTCCTTCATAAGGGTGATCTTCGGAGGAGAGTGACAATTATCCCTCTCAACAAAATTCAATCTCACCTAGTTCCAACTAGAGTGCAGCAAGCCACTGCTAATTTGGTATGTGGTTCGTTTTTATTCTACTGTCATATTAAAATTCTTTTTCTTTATTTCTAGTTCAATTTCTTTTGATGTTCAGGTTGGAAAGGATAATGCGGAACTGGCACTTTCTTTAGTTGGCTATAGCGAGGAATTAAAGGTGTGTTGGCTACTTTTGCATCCTCCATTACTTCATTACATTCCTGATAAACTTAATGCAGAGAACAACTTCATCACATTCATGAGCTGTGCAACTGCTGATTTTAGGTTTTAGAAAATTTAGTGATGGAGTGACTGATACCATGAGTCCATGACTATTCATTTTCATTTGACATTTTGTAATATTCTTCCAGAATGCCATGGAGTATGTTTTTGGTTCCACTTTTGTCTGCAAAACTACTGATGCAGCAAAGGAAGTAAGTATTTCCCAGACATTAGAGCACATTTGTTCTGACTCTTTGACCAAATGTAATGTGTTCTTGAAAAGTAATTGATTTTCTAAGCTATTCGTATAACAACCTTACTTTACATGTATTATCAGCTGCGCTTTTGTTAAATTGTCTAGCACTCAACATTCTTTCTGATTATTTCAGTGAAAACTGCAATTCATTTCAAAACTCTGAACGATAGTTTCGCTATTTATAGTAATGGAACATAACCCTAAAGAATGTAATCCCTATCACTGATATTTAAATGTCTAGCCTCTCTAGCTGTTGTGTGTAGCAGAAGGAGAGTTCTCATATATGCTTATCATACGCAAAGAATATTTTCCTCAAAACTTGTTAGCTTTGTTGAGTTATAAAATGCTTTTATCTGACAAAATTTATTTTCTGTAAGTTACCTATAATTTGATGGCAAGACTACTCTGTTTTCTTTAGGTGTTTTATTCCTTGACTTGTCTCTCAATTACTTGTTTGTTAGGTTGCTTTTAATAGGGAAATTCGGACTCCAAGTGTTACACTTGAAGGTGATATATTTCAGCCAAGTGGTCTTCTTACTGGTGGAAGTCGCAAGTATGTCATTCTCTCTATTTAATGCTATAGATCTTTTGTGGTGTTTATCTTCTTGATTTCATACAGATATCGTTCAGAAATGCCTAAAATCTGATAAGAGAATGTTGTGTATTTTTTATTCCTCTGTCATAGAGGTGGAGGTGAGCTCCTAAGGCAACTTCATGATCTGGCAGAGGCTGAAGCAAAATTTCAAGTACACCAGAAAAGGTTGTCTGAAATTGAAGCAAAGGTATATTCTTTTCAACTTTTTATATTCTATTGCTTTCCTTTTAGAAGAAGACACTTTGGGTTTGACAGCTGAGTTACAAATCACATACACTTTCTTCAAGTTAATATTAGAGAACATGCGGCACATGTTTGGTTATGGCTAATCATAAAGAAAGTACACTCTGAGCCGCTGAATCTGAAGTTTAGATGTCTCGTCTTCTCAGATATTCAATCAGTTTGGATGTTAAAAAGAAGCAACTATTTAGTTAATGCCATTGCAGCATATTTTTCTCATGTTTGTCTTTCTAGGATCTATTGGTAATTGCTACCTCACATATGTCTGTACTTGTGTAAAATTAAGTTTTATGGTTGCATAAAAAAACTCTACTGGTTCTTAAAAATTGCAGATCAAGGAGCTTCAGCCTCTTGAAAAGAAATTCAGAGACATGAAGGCACAATTGGAGCTGAAAATGTATGACCTGTCCCTATTTCTAAAAAGGGCTGAACAGAACGAGCACCACAAGGTTTTCTTTATCTCTGCATCTTTTTTGTCAACGCATCTCCTATTTCTATCACTTTCAAGCTTATATTTCCTAATTCGATTTTTCATCTCTTGGTGCCAAAAGTGCATATCTAATGTCTTGCTCCTTTCTACCAATTATATATTTAGCTTGGTGAGGTGGTGAAAAGACTTGAAGAAGAGGTTGAAGAAGTTAGATCCCAAATCAAAGAGAAGGAAGTTCTATACAAAACTTGTGCTGATACTGTCTCTGCGCTTGAGAAATCCATCAAAGATCATGATAAGAACAGAGAGGGAAGGCTTAAAGACTTGGAAAAGAATATTAAAACTATCAAAGCTCGTATCCAGGCATCATCAAAAGATCTAAAGGTATCAGATCTTTCAGTCAAAGACTTTGAACTTGCAATTGAACATTTTCAATTGCTTTCCCTATCCTGCTTTACCCCCTCTGACATTTCTAAAATAGTTTTATAGCTTATTCTCTACGTTGCTTCTGGCTCATAGGGTCATGAAAACGAAAGAGAAAGGCTTGTGATGGAGCAGGAAGCAGTGGTGCAGGAACATTCATCTTTAGAGAGCCAGCTAGCTTCATTAAGGACGCAAATTAGCACTCTGGCTTCAGATGTGGCCAACCAAAGGGCCAAGGTACAGCAGTTTTTTGTTTTGTCTTTTAAAATAAAATAATATTTGAATAATGTTTGAATGTGATTTGACTGCAGGTGGATGCCATACAGAAGAATCATGATGAGTCTTTCGCTGAGCTCAAGTCAATACATGCAAAGCTGAAGGAATGTGATACACATATAAGTGGTTTTATTGCAGATCAAGAAAAATGTCTGCAGAAAATTAGTGACATGAAACTTGAGAAGAAGAAGTTGGAAAATGAGGTATTCTCTCTTCAATCTTTTTGCCAGAAAATGTGGCAAATTCCTGTTTAACGATAGATTAGTAGATATCTAGGAGATAATGTACTATACTAGTCGATAAGAAATATTGTAAGTATTTACGTACTTAATTTCTTCATATTAAGGAAAACATTTTACTCTAATTAGGTAACAAGGATGGAGGTGGAGCAGAAGCAATGTTCTGTGAAGGTTGACAAACTTATTGAGAAGCATGCGTGGATTATATCCGAGAAGCAGCTTTTTGGAAAAGTGGGGACAGATTATGATTTTGAATCCCGGGATCCTTATGATGCAAGAGAAGAACTTGAAAGGCTGCAGACAAATCAATCAAAGTATGTTTCTCATGCGATGCAATATCAATGGAATGGAATGTAGATTGTTTTTCTTTCTTGTTCTTCTCGTTAACTAAATGAGGAATCTTTCCTTCGGTTCTTTATATCTCATATAAAGTCTTGAGAAAAGAGTTAACAAGAAGGTAATGGGTATGTTTGAGAAAGCAGAAGATGAATACAATGCTCTTATGTCGAAGAAAAATATAATCAAGGTTAGTTTTGGAGGGCCTGTGCTACGTATTATAATAACAGCTTTACGTTGCGTTTATAAACCCGTAAGGTCTTTTAATTTCATTTTTAATAGACTGACAAATCCAAAATCGAGAAAGTGATAGAGGAGCTTGATGAGAAGAAGAAAGAAACATTGAAAGTTACCTGGGTTAAAGTTAATCAGTGAGTTAGCTTATTTTCTTCTTCTTATAACCATGTGATATGCTTAATTTAATGGTGTTTTCTTCAGGGATTTCGGTTCCATCTTTTCAACTCTACTACCTGGCACCATGGCAAAACTAGAACCTCCAGAAGGAGGTAGTTTCCTTGATGGTCTTGATGTCCGTGTTGCTTTTGGAAGTGTTTGGAAACAGTCTCTATCTGAACTAAGTGGAGGTCAAAGATCTCTTCTTGCATTATCTTTAATCCTCGCATTGCTTCTCTTCAAGCCAGCTCCTCTTTATATCTTAGATGAGGTACATTCGATTGAAATATCAACGATCATATGACCTTAAAAGAGTTTAATGGCTTTGATTATAATCAGGTTGATGCAGCTCTTGATCTCAGCCACACGCAGAACATAGGAAGAATGATAAAAGCTCATTTCCCACATTCACAGGTTTTTTTTAAATCTCTTTATGGGTTTCTCTGATCGCAAAGCTTCTTACTTTTGCTTGTATTACTAATCCATTTTTTTTCCTCAAACATTGCTGCTCCTCTCTGGATGTTATTTCTCTTACAGTTCATAGTGGTTTCGCTGAAAGAAGGAATGTTTAACAATGCCAATGTTCTCTTCCGAACAAAATTTTTGGATGGTGTTTCAACGGTCCAAAGGACAGTCACAAAGTAGAGCAAATAACTTACTTGCTTATATTCTCAAGAAGACTATGATGGTGTTGTGTATAGTTTAAATTAGTGGCCAATGTTTTGTTGGTAACCATTATCCAAATTTAGAGCACAAAAGCTACATGGAATTATGTTTGATCATTTCAAGGTACCACATGAATAGATAGATGTTTTCAAAGAGTAGCACAATCTTCAATAACTTAGTTCCTCTGTACATTGAAGACTTTGAATTTGTTCATGGAGCTACAACAATTTCATACTAATTCACGCTCAAGACCAACAACTCTAAAACGCAACAGATATGACAATGGACAAGATAGATATGAGTCTGGTTTCAAGTCTTCAGCCGCTGAGTGTTTGGACAATAGTGTTGTGCCATGGATCAGACAAATGCTGCAACAGATTCTCAAATGGTCCCTTTCCAGTGACATTGTGTTGAATCACAAACCCTAAGAATGCCAACATTGCTAACCTCCCTGCAAAACAACAGAAAGCTCTTTAATAACTCCTTGCGTAACAAGATAAATAAATAATCTCTTATTAGGGTTACCGTTTGCGAGCTCTTTCTCCTTGGCTTCGACAGTGGGAGCGAAGTTCAGAGGGTTAAAGATTCCGCCAGGATAACCAACTTCATTTGGAGGTAAGCTGTATTGTTTAAAGATAGGATCTTGATTCACACTTCCAGGGTTCTTGATGTCTTGCCATCTTCTGATCTCAACGTAGTGAAACAAAATGAATTCGATCACAAATAATGTCGATGATGATGCAAAGTACTGCTCTTTCCCAGCATCGTACCATTCCGGAACGTTAATGATTCCTACAAGCAGACAAATCCTTGTGTTAGGTTCTTTAAGAAATTGATTGTAGGTCATGTTTAATGGTGAGGTGACTCACCGATCTTGGTGAAAACTTCCGGCAAAAGCATCCCTGCGACACCGAGCATTGCCCACCGTCCGTTGACGAGCTCTGCCTGGACGAACCATTTCAAGTTCTCGGGATCCTCAGCTAATCCCAATGGATCAAACCCATTATCACCAGCAAGACTACAAAAAGAGTGAACAAAGACAGACCCGGTCAAATTGGTTCCGTTTTTATTAAACCAAAATGGAACGTAGTTTGTGAACAATTACCTGCCGTTAAGATAACCGGGCGATGCCAAACCGGGCAACCACTCTCCTTTTTTAGCTTCAACCTTAAAAGACGCCGTTTTTGAGGATGTTCCGATCGATTTAAACGACAAGTGTCGGTTCAATCTACCGGAAGAACTGGTGAGGAACCTTGGCTTTGACGCACATGGTCTGAAAATAGCAGCTGAGGCTTGAGTAGTGACCGTCGCCATTTCTCCTACCTGAAGAACCTTGTACTAGAAAAGAGTGGATGGAATCAAGAGATTGAACTATTTGTTTCGAGATGATTGCCAAGAAATAGACTTGTTGGATTGAGTTTGTGGCTGTGGTTTAGTGCTTTGGTTTTTACCCTTGGATTAGATGACGTGTTCGATTGCACGAATAAGATGTGTTTAAAGGGAGATCAGGGCTTATCGGTTTATCTTCGTAGCGTATCTAACAGGATTTTTATGTTCAGTTAGATTGGTCGGAATAAGATAATATAGGGTCCACTGTTTATCCACGTGTCAGCAAATCGTCTCAAGAAGATTGTAATGGGTGTGACTCAGTGTGAGTGACAATTCTCCGCGACCAATCAATTGGCACTGATTTGTAAGTATATATTATCCGTGGGTGAAGTAGTAATGTAGTATCCCTTCCGTCTTAAATAACTGTCATTTTTATTTTATAATATTATCGTTTTAGGGTTTTAATGTAAAAATTAAATAAATTTTTTTTTAACACTCTGATTTTTATTGATTATAAAGTGTGTGATACGTTGTCTGCAATAGTTGCATCATAAATAGAAGTTGGCATTACAGAATGAGGAGAACATAATTTTTAACCAATAAAATAAATATTGTATTTTTTATTGGAGAATTCTCAAAAATACCACAAAAAGTTATGTTTATTCCAAAAATACCACACACTCCCAAAAGTTCCAAAAATACCACATTTTTCCAAAAATACCACAAAAATGTTTTTGTTCCAAAAATACCACTAATTTTGAAATAACTTTAAAACTTCAAATTTAAGCCCTAAAATCTCAAAACCAAACCCTACCCCCTTCAAAACTAAACCCTAAACTCTATTTAGTGAACCCAAACATAAATTTTTAAATTTTAACCCCATAAGATTCACTTTTCNAAAAATACCACATTTTTCCAAAAATACCACAAAAATGTTTTTGTTCCAAAAATACCACTAATTTTGAAATAACTTTAAAACTTCAAATTTAAGCCCTAAAATCTCAAAACCAAACCCTACCCCCTTCAAAACTAAACCCTAAACTCTATTTAGTGAACCCAAACATAAATTTTTAAATTTTAACCCCATAAGATTCACTTTTCATGTTTGTGGTATTTTTGGAACATTTGAGAGTGTGTGGTATTTTTGGAACTTTTGGGAGTGTGTGGTATTTTTGGAATTTGAACTCCTTTTGATGGTGTTTGAAGGAATTTCTCTTTTTTATTGACTAATTTAGAATATCTAATGTTAATTTTATTGAAAACAAAATTTTTTTAGTACGTGTGTAAAATTCTAAAACGATAATTATTATGAAATAGAGAAAATATATTTTTTTGTTTGAATATTTTATTGATATAACACAAGATTACAAAATCAGTATACAAAAATGTTAAAACGAAAATCTTACAAATAACATTTTACGATATTTTTTTAATAATTCATATACAATACTAAGATAGTTGTAACTAGATTTCAAACCATTTCAACATTGAATATAAAATAGAACTAAAAAAGAATCAAACCTAAATAGATGATTCAATGTTTTCATTACCACATTAGTTGTTTTTAGGCTTGAAGAATTTAAGATCAGATTAAATGTAAGGATAAAGAAGTTTCATTTTTTTTCTAGTAGTACGAAAAGAGCATCCAACTCATCAGCCGTTTGAATCTTGATCGCCAGTCATCGCCAACGTCACCACCCATGACGAAGAAGAAACTTCAAGAAGAACAACAACCCTAAATCAAAGTTTAACCTTCCACGGGCCAAAAAATCGAAGTCCTCTCCATCCACTGCCCCGAAGCCTTTCACTGCCCCCTTTTCCTCCATGCTGCCGCTATCACCACCACTTCCTTAACAATCGGTTAAAGAAGTTATTCACCATCCAATGTTTGATTTTTACCCTGGCCTTTGTAAATCCTTTGTATAATGTTGATTCCGTAGCTCCAACCCTTAATGATCTCCACCCAGCTCCGACAAATTTAAACCATACCACGGTTGAGCCAATTACCCTCGCGGTTAAAGATTTTCATTGATTTACAAACAACCAAGTGATCGCCACTGTTAAGCAAGCCGCTCTAGCTGCACAAGGTTAAACTATTCCTACATCAGCTGCTTTCGCAATCTTGCAAATCAACAGAGAGCAAGCCCCTAAACAGCTTTCTTCTACTATTGTCCCTTTGTAAAATTCGTGGGTAAATCTTGTAAAAGGATCACGAAAGCAGTTTTAGAGAAAATGCACAACTTTACTCTGGAATACAGCGAAGCTTGTATAAAAATACCAAATTCAGTGATCGAGAAGAACCAAAAAGCTTGGGATTGCTTCATCCTCGACTGGTTTTATCATGATCCACCATCTCAAGGTACAATTCATAATATTGCTACTGATATTTCGAGTAAGCATCTTAGAGATATTGTGGTTTCAAAGATGGAAAGCAACGCCTTTTTGTTTCGATTCATCAACCTCGCGACAAGAAATAAAGTACTTACCTAGCGGCCTTAGAAATTGAACGGACAAACCATGTTCGTAGCTAAATGGGAACCGAGATTTATCTCGTCTAAAACCAGAATTATCCTCCACTACTATCTGACTCGGACTGAGAAATGTATCATTTATTTCTTCGATGAGGAAGAATTAGACATATAGTTGGTCTAGTGGGTCTACACCCTTCTATGGTTAACAAGACAAATTTTAAAGTGACTAAGATTTTCAATTATAGACTTGAGGATTCCAATTCCTAAAGTAGTAAACACGTAATTATAAGTAAGTTTAAACAATATTTTACAATTTTATTAGTTTTTCATATTAGATACACATGCACCTACAATATTTACAAAAATACTAATTTTTTTAGTTAAAATTAGTTTATTATATGCTAAAATTATATGTATGTTCTCATTCTTTTACAAATTTACCTAATGTGCACCTACTATAAAAAGAGTCTAAATGCAAATGACCTCCATTTATTTAGTTATCTAGTTTGTGAAAGAGTATAGAGACGACAAAATAATCAACAAAGTGTTAAATACAAAAACCATTTTGTACTAATGAAGTTGTCTTTTTAGGCTTCGTTGTTAGCGCAGAAGGAGTTAAGGTGGATGAAGAAAAGATAAAGGCTATCAGAGATTGGCCAAGTCCAACCAATATCAGCGAAGTCCGAAGCTTCCATGGACTAGACGGATTTTATAGAAGATTCGTTCGGGATTTCAGTACCATAGCAGCCCCTTTGACCGAAATCATCAAGAAAGATGTCGGGTTTAAATGGGAGGAATAACAAGAACTAGCCTTTTAGGCTTTAAAAGAGAAGCTTATCAATTCACCTGTTCTTGTATTACCTGATTTTCTGAAAACGTTTGAGATTGAATGTGATGCTTCTGGTGTAGGAATAGGTGTTGTATTAACTCAAGACAAGAAACCTGTAGAATTCTTCAGTGAGAAGTTAGGAGGTTCTACCATGAACTACCCAACATATGACAAGAAATTTTATGCCTTAGTAAGAGCTCTACAAGTGTGGCAGCACTACCCTATGGCCAAAGGAGTTTGTCATCCATACTGATCATGAGTCCTTAAAGCATCTCAAAGGACAACAAAAGTTGAACAAAAGACATGGAAGATGGATCGAATTTATTGAGATATTCCCATATGTCATCAAATACAAAAAAAGGTAAGGACAATGTAGTCGCAGATGCATTGTCCCGGAGGTACTCTCTTCTATCTACTTTGACATCTACTTTTATAGGATTCGAAAATATTATTGAACTATATGAGGCTGATCCTGATTTTAAAGATGTCTATGTCAAGTGCTCTAAATTTGTGTTGGAGAAATTTTATAGGCAAACATGTTACTTATTCTATAGCAATCGACTATGCATTCCTCAAAGCTCAATTCGAGAACTATTAGTGAGAGAAGCTCACTCTGGAGGTCTAGCTGGTCACTATGGAGTCACCAAGACACTTCTCGGATTGTAGAGTAAGTTCTATTAGCCGAATATGAGAAGAGATGTTGAAAAGATCTGCGAAAGATGTGCAACTTGCAAGCTGGCTAAAAGCAGAACGCAGAATACCGGGTTATATACTCCTCTCCCTATCCTTCTCAACCTTGGACTGATATATCAATGGATTTTGTACTTGGTTTACCTAGGACCAGAAATGGTCGAGATTCGGTCTTTGTTGTTGTTGACAGGTTTAGTAAGATGGCACACTTCATAGCTTGCCACAAAACCGATAATGCTGTGAGTGTAGGTAATCTATTTTCAGGGAAGTTGTGAGATTGCATGGAATGCCACAAATCATAGTCTCAGACCGAGACACGAAGTTTCTGAGTCATTTCTGGCGGACTCTTTGGGAAAAACTAGGAACGAAGCTTGCATTCTCTACAACCTACCATCCCCAAACTGATGGACAAACCGAAGTTGTCAACAGATCCTTATCAACGATCTTAAGAGCCCTGATCAAGAGCAACATAAAATCATGGGAAGACTGTCTACCCCACATTGAATTCGCTTACAATCACGCTAAGCATTCTTCAACTCTGTTTTCTCCTTTTGAGATTGTTTATGGCTTTAATCCCAATTCCCCTCTAGACTTGATTCCTTTTCCTGAGAAAGAACGTTGCAGTATTGATGGTAAAAGGAAAGCAGTGTAGATTCGAAAGTTGCATGAGCAAGCTAGGAGCAACATAGAGAAGAAGATGCAGCAATACCAGAGACATGCTAACAAAGGACGAAAGAAGATGCTATATGAAGTTGGCGATTTGGTATGGCTTCATCTGCGCAAGGACAGATTCCCGGAAGAAAGGAAATCCAAGCTGAAGCCGCGAGTTGATGGTCCCTTTGAAGTCGTCCAGAAGATCAACGACAACGCCTACAAACTCGACCTAAAAGAGAAGTATCAAATCTCTAGTTCATTCAACGTTTCTGATTTAATTCCTTATATTGCAGATTCCGATTTGAGGTCAAATCATTTTCAAGAAGGAGAGGATGATGTGAGCATGGATGAACCAAAACCTAAACCGAAGCTTGAACCGGAGCAGCTTGAACCTGAAGGAAGGATCACAAGATCAAAGG
>OVBE01006369.1:3578-20001 GCA_900406425.1 Iberis pinnata | reverse complement strand
CTAAAGAAAAAATGCTAATCATTGTCTTGAATCTTGGGCCTTGCTTCAGGTGGTATCTGGATTCANCGTGTTTGCCTTTGAGTTGGTGAGTGCACGATCGATCCGGGCTAAGGATGCTTGCTTGGGATCGATCCAGCTGAGATGCGTCCAAAGTGCGTCTGAGGTTGGGATCGATCTCGGCATTAAGTGACCGAGATCGATCCAGACCTTGGTGGGATATATCTCATATGTTTCCTTCTTAGTCATGCTTCATCTTCGTGCACTTCCTTAGCTTTAATTGAGAGTTAACCAGAAATGTTGAAAGAGTGGGAGGGTAATCGATCCAAGTAAGAGCTGGGATCGATCTGAAGTGGTTACGGGATTGATCTGGAGTGGTTGCGGGATTGATCTGCATAGTGTTGGGATCGATCCCGAAGGTGCTGAGTGGGATCGATCCTGTTTCGACGCTGAAGTGCCTGAGATCGATCCTGCATAGTGTTGGGATCGATCCTGCAAGTGTTCCGAGGTAAGTTTAGTCCATTCTATGCTGAGTGATGAGTGTTGAGTGCTACTCCATTCAACGTTAAGTGCCGCTTTTCTGAAATTTCTCAAATTCTTCCCAAAAACTCCTGAAAGTCCTGAAAAACCTCCAAAATGCGTGCATATGCAAATTCTAATGCAAAAGTCCTAAAAATCCTAAACTTAGTGAAATCGACCATAAATGTGATGTATGCACGCTTTTAGACCTCAGAATCGATGCTAATTGATAAGTAAAATCCATGAAAATTCAGAGTCATCAACCTGCCAGAAGAAGAAATTGTATTTCAAGGAACGATCCTTAGATGAACATGAAGACAAAATAGTTGTTTGCAACAGAGCGTTCAACAGAACTAGATCCAGAAAACTATGGAGAATGGAAAGTCAAGATGATGCATAAAATCAAAAGAATACATGAAAACGCATGGACAATAGTCGAATGTGGGTGGAAGCCACCAAAACAAGCTATTAGAAGTTCTGGTACAAATGTTGTTCAGAAAATCAAGCCAACAAAAAGATGGTTAAAACGTGAGAAAGAAATATCCAGAATGTATGTTCTAGCACTCTCATCAATATTTGTTGGAGTTTCAAAGCCTCAATTTGAGTTAATTCAAGATTGTACTTTAGCTAAAGAAGTCTGGGATTCCTACAAACTGTTTATGAAGGTACAACAAGTGTCAAATTCACAAGGTTAAATATTCTTGCTTCACATATTGAAAATCTTAAAATGGATGATGTGAAAACATTGAAGGATTTAGTTGTAGAAGATGTGTTATTGCCCAACAAGCACGTATTCTTGGCAATAATTACAGAGATAAAAAAGTTGAGCAAAAAGTTGTTGAGGAACATGTCTCAAAGATGACATGTTATAAAGATTGTGATGGTAGTTGCTCTTGATACTGATAATATGGCATTTGATGAAGTGGTTGGAAGATTACAAGTTTATGAGATGAGGTTACCATCTGTTATCTCAAACATGTCACAAGGGGTTGATATATTCTCAGACAATGATAATGAGGAATCCAACAGATCTCATAAGCTATAAGATTTAAAAGATCTTGTGAAAAAGAAGGTTGAACATGTTTTAAAGAGCATTGACGAGCAATAGAAAAAGAAAATTCAATGCCATGGATGCCAAGACAAGATAAAATGGTTAAGAAGAAGAAAAAAAACGTTTGAGTTTACTACTGGTGGAAGTCTTGTGACAGTGGCATGTGCAACCGAACAAACAATTGAATGAAAGTATACATTGATGGTCTTGCTTGGTTGTGACATCTAAGTTTTTTTTAGCTTAGTTATGAACTCAAGTAAGGGGAGATAAATGTGATTATTTGTGGGTGTTATCTTGATCAGGACTTAACTCAGGTGAGGCTTAATTTATGAGGGATAACTAAGAGAAAAAAGGGGAGACTGTAGATGCAAAAAATTTGTCAGATCTTGTCTGTTTTAGTTTCTGGGACACACCAACCAGAAAGGTACTAATGTAGGTTCAGAATCATATCAACTCATTCAGTTCGAGATCAAGCTAATGATATAGATGTTAATATCTCCTTCCTAGAATCACCGAGATCATGTCGAGATTCTTGGTTTAATCATTATAATATCATATCATAATCAACATGAATTCTGATTGATTTATACTCCAAGAATCAATCCAAGATTTATTGTTTCAATATCTTTACTATTTTATTTGATTATGCATTTATTAGAATATTAAGCATTTATGTTGTCATTTAATTTAGCATGCTCATCAAGTGTTGCAATTCTTTAAAAAGAGTCTTCATTCTCATTGTAAAACATAACATTGAAATAATAATAAATAAATTTGAGAGTGTTTCTCTTTTGTTTGAGTTATGACTCATTTTACTTGTTTATTTTAGTTGTGTGGATTTTCCTCTAAAATACAAGTGTTGAATCTTTATCTTTGTATGTTATTCACATAGATATTGGTTTGTGATCTTATCTTAAAGTTTTTTGCATCTCTGAATGGCGATCTTCAATTTATCATCAACTTCATACCTTAAAAATATTGTAACCTTAGTTCATTTTCTTAAGTCTCTTCCATCCTCAAAGATTTAATCATTAGTAGGCAGTGAACCTTAGTCCAACTGCTAATGATTCTATTATTGAGGCTAATTCATCCCCTTGGTCTTAAACAAGAAGAGGTGTAACTTTAGTTCTTTCTTCAGGTTTTCGTTCGAGATTAATAAGGTTCAACCTTCATTGGATCTTACATCATTTGGTATCAGAGCTAAAAGCTCCTATCTTCTTTTCACTTTGTTTTGTGTTATTTCTCTTATTTATATTTTCATTAAAAAATTTATTAAAATATGATATTTCAAAGATCACTCTTTGAAATGATCAAGTTTTTGGATTTTGATGATGCTAAATAATTTGTGCTGAAATTGAAGAACGACCATTGGATGTCCAAGTCGATCAAAAACCAATTATTCAAGTTTTGAGGACAAAACCTTTTGAAGAAGAAGAGAATAATGTAGGTTCGGAATCATATCAACTCATTCAGTTCGAGATCAAGTTAATGATATGAACGTTAAGATTTCCTTCCTAGAATCACCGAGATCATGTCGAGATTCTTGGTTTAATCATTATAAAATCATATCAGAAT
Organism: Iberis pinnata; assembly: GCA_900406425.1. NCBI lineage: Eukaryota > Viridiplantae > Streptophyta > Magnoliopsida > Brassicales > Brassicaceae > Iberis > Iberis pinnata. The sequence continues at coordinate 16,859 of OVBE01006369.1, read as the reverse complement.
CAACATTAATTATGATTAATTTACACTCCAAAAATCAATCCAAGATTGATTGATTCAATATCTTTACTATTTTATTTAATTATGCATTTATTAGAATATTAAACATTTATATTGTCCTTTAATTTAGCTTGCTCATCAAGTATTATAACTCTTTTAAAAAGAGTCATCATTCTCATTGTAAAACATATCATTGAAATAATAATAAAGAAGTTTGAGAGTGTTTCTCTTTTGTTTGAGCTATGACTCATTTTACTTGTTTATTTTAATTGTGTAGATTTTTCTCTAAAATAAAAGTGTTGGATCATTATCTTTGCGTGTGATTCACATAAATATTGGTTTGTGATCTTATCTCAAAGTCTTTCGCATCTTTGAGTGGTCATCTTCAATCCATCATCATCTTCATACCTTAAGAAGACTGTACCCTATGTTCGTCTTCATAAGCCTCTTCCATCCTCAAAGATTTAATCATTAGTAGGCAGTGAACCTTATTCCAACTTCTAGTGATCCTATTATTAAGGCTAATTCATCCCTTGGTCTTAAATAAGAAGAGGTGTGACCTTAGTTCATTCTTCAAGTTTTCGTTCGAGATCAATAAGGTTCAGCCTCCACTAGATCTTATGTCAGGTACTCAAAAAGTGTTTCATGGAGCTATGACTATCATATAGATTAAAGATTACGTGGAGAATTTGTAATTTGGTTGAAGAAGATTGAAGATGAAATTTTTCTAAAGTTGTGATGTCACAGAAGATGCGCCAGACAAGATGAGTTGTTGAACTGGATTGGCGAACCAATCAAAGTGATGATGGTTAATATGGAGAGTTTCCTTTACTACTTGGCTTGGGAAATAATTTAGTAAAGGAAAATGTAAGAAGAGAAAAATCAAGGAAAAGGAAAATCCAAGAAAATGAAAGTTTTCCTTTGTTGAAGATCCTTATGTTAAAGGTTTTACAAAGTCTTGGAGACTATATAAAACTATAAAAGGCTAAGGGTCGTGGATGTGATGTAACACTCTTGGTTGCTTTTATTATAGAGATTTGTAGGATTTTGGTGAGCTGAGTGGGGGTTGGGGATACAAAGTCTTGTGGGATCAATTCTGGGTAGAATTGTGAGAGTCTTAATTAAGTGAGATTTGTAAAAATAAGCTTGTAAAAACTTTGTTTTAATAAAAGTGTTGGATTTTGTGCTTCCAACTTAAAAAGCATGATGTGTCTTGTGTTCTCTATTTTTCACTTTTTTGGTAATATAACGTTACAATTTCCCATTTGATTTTCAAATGTTGATAATATTTTGTTTAGCAAATCTTTTAAATAAATTTCTCTCTTTTGGAAAGTAAACACTCTTCAGGTTTTTAACCTAACCGCCACCGAGTCTTGTTTCATGTGATGTGTCTGGCGTGCGGTGGCTTCCGCGGCACCGCCGCGGGAATCTCTCTTTTTCTGTTTTTCGTTTCCATATTTTTCTGCATGGGGTTCAAGTTTGCTGGTCTATAGTCGAGATCTTAGTCGTGGATTCGGTGGTTTTTTCGTCGTCACTGGTGGAGAGGTTGCGACGCCGGGCTTTCCCAAGCCTACGGTGTGCCTTAGAAAACGTCCCTCCCTCGATCTCGGTGGTTGCGATGCCTCTGTCAAGCTTCTCAATTCTGACGATTTCTCTTCTGATTGGCCTTTTTCTCTCCGTCCTCTTCATGGTCTCGGCTCCGGCAGGTCAGTCTTTGGTGTCTCGCTGAAGAGTCTGTCGATCGGAGGCAAAGGCAATGACTGGGATAGATGCACTAGGTGGTAAACCGATAGCCTTCGGCCATATATGCTCGTCTCCTCTCGCTCTCTCGACGCGTACAGTGTCTTCGGTTTGATGACGAGTTCTCGCGGTGGTTTAAGTGGTCGTCGCCCTGCTTCTGTTAGCTTGGGTTCCGGCTTAGCTCAATTATCGTCCTTTGTTTTGGCATTTTCTATCTGTCAGAGTTTTAGCTCTTGCAGTTGTTCAGGATTTTGTTTGTCCTTGTTAATCTCGGTTGTTGTGACTTTCCAAGTTTGTTACTCTATCTTGCCAGAATATTAGATGTTTCTAGTGGTGCACCGTCTTTCTCTTCCCAGCTCAGCTTCCGCGTTTCATGCGCCTTGGTTAGCCAGGCACTTATGCATTTTCTCAGCTTTCTCAAGTTTCTTTGCTCTGATTTGGATAAAAATTAAGGTCTCTGGATTGATTTCCGTCTACCATTTAAGCTCGTATCATTAGTGAAAAGTTTAGCTTTTATCTTTGTTTTAATTGCCTGTTGTGGTCTTTGAACCATTTTTTCTGCCGGCTTTGGTATTGTGTCTATGGTTGTTATGTCTTTGGCTTTAATAGTCTTGTATTATGTTACTTAAAATCCACTAGATGGATGGGTAAAAAAAAGTTTGTTCCACGAATCTATTTACCTCTATCAAAATCTCAGTGTAAATAAATAAACCAAAGAGAATGATAATCGATTAGGGAAGTAGGGATACATTAAAAATCATAACAAGATAACAAAACGTCTACAACATTGACATGACAACAAACTACAAAAGACAAGACGAAACAAGCTTTCACACAACAGTTTTAAACACACAGACAATACTTGTCTCCATGTCTAATTAAACAACTAAAGATAGTAGAGACAACAAAGAAACTTAGAAGCATCAAAAGCAGAACAGATCAGCTTCTTCTGGTCCCTGTTACAAAGCCATACGCTTCTATGAGCTACACATTCACATTACTTAAGTAAAACAACAAAGGATAGCTTTAGATTTACCTAGTTTGCAGATTAGGCGAGATCACGAACCTTCTTAGAGAGAAAAGTAGACGAAATGGTTTGAATCTAGATGATGAACCTTACTAGCAAAGATAGTCTAAAACTTCCTCTTCTCTTTCTTCTTTTCCGAAAAAAAACACAGGAAGAGAGGCTAAGAGGAAGATAACTTAGCAGGAGAATATTTAACTATACATCTATTAAGACCGGACATAAATTAACTAAGAAGGAAGACTCTTAAGGCATGAAAGTAAAAGAGAAGAGAGATAGACAAGGAGAAGATGAAACTTAAAACCCAATATGATCAATGCTATAGGTTGTCTAGAAGCTATGTAACCCACTTAAGAAAACAGAAGACTCTAAACATAAACTATACAAAGGACAAAGAACTTAGCATTCACCTAAGGTATATGTTAGAGACTTAGAAGTTTTTAAGCCATCCTATACGCTAAACCAAGAACTAAGTCTTATCTTCTACACTATTTATGTTCAAACCAGCTATAACATCCCCACCCCAATCTGCATAAGAGATCCAGAAACTGCTGACTAACTCCGACTTGAGAATGCTTACATGTTCCTTTACCATTAACATTAAAAGCTAATAAACAAACTTGGTGACTAACAACCTTATTTCTAAAGCTAACCCCATTCCCTACAGATGCTAATCTTCATTCTTCATCTGCAGTCTCAAGATTCAGCAATCGGCGAAGTGTCATAGTAGCAGAGACAGTAGTATGAAAGGTAGGAGAAACTGGTGCAGACTTAGCACCTTCATAAATATCAACAGTAGAGTCACAAGCCGGAAAGCTTAGAGATACAGTTCTCTTTTCCTTAAGAGAAAACTTAGGGATAGGTACAGAAGCAGGAGGAGGAGAGTTAGAGTAAGTAGGTCCAGCCCATAACTCAGAGTAAGAAAAGCTTCTTCTTTTATCAACAATCTCACTAGATAACCATTGATTCTGAGAACTTTTGCTATTAGCTATTGGAATTGGATTGGTTCTATAGCTATCAACAGATGGATGATTAAACACTGATTTAGGAGAATGAACCTGAGGTATTGGAAGCAAACCTACTCCAGATTGAAAGGTTCTGCAATTAATTTGTCTGAAAGTTTTTGAAGGAGCTGACATAAACCTATCACTATGTTCAAGAGATTTATGTTCTGCTGCTGATAGAATAAGCATTTCCATTTCTTTAAAAGTGAGAAGCTTTAAGCCTTTAACAGATCAGAAAGAAGCTTTTGATAACCCAGAAAGAGTCTCTGGAGATCACAGAATCAGATAGCTAGCTTGTCGTGAAATCTGAAACAGGAGAAACCCCATTAAATCATTAGGTATACAAAGAAACAAAACGAAATCAAATGATCAGATTTTTCCATAGAGAAACTCACCTGGAGAAAAAGATTCTTGATGGTATAGAACAATCAAGATGTGAGAGGAGTGCAAGAGAAAGATATATCTATAGTAGAGGTGATCTAGCTAATCAGTGAATCTGTTTTTGAAAAAGCTAATAGGGTTTTTAAGCCTCAATGGAAATGGAGAAATTTTATGGATCTGAGAAAATGAGGTAGAGAGAGAGATAAATGAAACACAACAGTGTGTCTTTAAAGTATCACAGTTTGCTTCATGTTTCTGCATAGAACGTAAATTACAATAATACCCTCCCACTTGTTCAATACCATTTTGTGCTTTATCGCTCTACATCCTTTGAATGGTGTGAGGAATTTAATTCATGCATGAACTATAATTTATGGCTAATTTGAGGAATGACAATAGGTTTGAATAAATTAGTTTAATATATATTGTTTTGTATAATTAGATTATTGGTAACATTATACCAATAATATCTTTTTTTTTTTTTGTGTGTTGTACACGCACAGGTAAAATGAGTGATAATTTCTTTTTTTTATCCCTTGCATTCGTTTTTTATTGTTAAGTTTTTTAATTCAAATAATAAAATCATAAAATCTTACATAAAAAAACACACAATTTTTATGAATCTAACAAAACTAGAATTATTCAAAACATATTTATATTTTGTAAGCAGTGAATAGTTAATTTGGTTAATGATATAAAAACTCAGAAATAGTCGGACTACTGAAAACGATAGACGGACTACCTATGTGATAAACTCGAAAACCTAAACCAAAAATCCAAAAATAGAAACTCAAAATACCAAAATAGAAACCAAAAACCACTAAAATATAAATTTAAAACTCCAAAATATAAACCCAAAACCCCAAAATAAAAACCCAAAACCCCAAAATAGAAACTCAAAACTCGAAATATAAACCCAAAACCCAAAATATAAATCTAATACCCTAAAATATAAACTCAAAACCCCAAAATATAAACTAAAAACCTCAAATATAAACTCAAAACCCAAAATATAAACCCTAATACCCCAAAATATAAGCTCAAAACCCCAAAATAGAAACCCAAAACCCCAAAATAGAAACCCAAAACCCCAAAATATAAACCCTAAACCAAAAATATAAACCTAAAACCCAAATATAAACTCTAAATCATAAATGTAGACCTCTTTTTCTCTTTACATATTTGTGTATTATTTGTCATTTTAAAAAAAATTAAGATTTTATAACACAAAGAAAAATGTGATGCATTTTTCTCTTTTCTCTTTACATGTATGTATTATTTTTCATTTTAAAAAATAAGATTCAATAAGGGAGAGAGAGAGAATGAGTTGAATACAAGGGTAAAATATGATTAAAAGAAAATAAATAAAAAACTTAGTGGTCTAGATACCAAAAAAACTAAATATAAATTATATAATGTTTATTTGTTAGTATTACCCTATAATTTAACGATGGATTTTTTTTGTCACAATTGAATTCATAATCCGGTTTATAACTCATTTTTATAAGTTGGATCTTTGTAATGATGTGGAGTTCATTTCTAATAAAAAATAATACATAAATGAATTTTTAATCACGTAACTAAAACTAATATTTCAACAATAAAACTTATTATAATATAAAAACTTAGGAAGATCTTCAAAAACAAATTTTGAAGTCACTTTCCTTCCGAATCTCTCTTTCCCTTAAAACTTGTAGTGCAATTTCAAGCGAGCTATCGTCTGTCGCTCGAGCTCTTCTCCGTGCATCGCGATTCCAAAGTTTGGCAACGATTTCTAAAGCCGACAAGCTCGTCCAATCTTCTTCGAACCTTAACTACTACAAAACCATCTGGTTTCTCCTTTCTTACAAGTTGACCGACTTAGCGCCTAAGGTAAAATAACTTCCGCAACCGGTCTACTTTACCAGGTAACCAACGGCGTCGTAACAAGGGATATGTCAATGCTAGGAGGAGAAGACTTTCAAGATGATGTTCAGGATTTTCTTTACTGACAGAAAGAGAGGCGACTAGATCAAAGCAGAGGTGAAGAGACCATCTTCGCTGCGAACCACCACTAAACCAAACCCAAAAGTAAGTTAATCTATCCCTAAATATCGCCGAAAATCTACTCTTTTTCTTTTGATCCCGGTGTGGCGAAATACACGTAACATAATCATTATCTTCTCCAAAAGTTGTCGATTTGGTGGGTAGCGACAATCCTGGCAGTCATCGCCACTTTTGAACGCGTCGTCGGATCGTCGGAGGTATTATCCAGTAGATCTCACAGCACAAGTCGGCGGCATGTCTGCTTAAAGTTTTTCTTTGTGAAATTAAGATTTTTTTTTAACCTCAATATGAGCTTGGGGCATTTTGGGCTTCTGGAAGCCCTTTCGGAATATGTTTTGTTGGGTTGTAAAGTAGATGTTTTGTTTTGTGTTTTGAATTTGAAATTGTATTGGCTTATATCTGAAAAAAATAAAACTAAAACCTTTACTAAAAGAAAAAAATACAAAATACCCCACACTCTCAAAAATTCCAAAATACCATAATTCTAAAAATATCACAAAAATGTTTTTTTGCCCAAAAAATATCACAAATTTGAAAAATCTTATAAACTTCAAATTCAAATCCTAAAATCCCAAAACCAAACCATACCCCCGTCAAAAATAATCCTTAAACTATATTTAGGGAACCCAAACTTAAAATTATAAACTCTAAATCTTTAAAATTCACTTTTTATGTTTGTGGTACTTTTGGGAAAAAACAATTTAATGCTATTTTAAAAACTTTTGAGAATGTGTAGTATTTCTGAAATTTAAACTATTTTAAGGAATTTCTTAAAAACTTATATGAACCACACTTGATTCAAAATTCTTTACATTAATTACCAAATTAAGCATTATCTTTATGTTTTAACATTATCCTTACATGTCATATGTGAGTATCTAATGTGTAAAATTAAAAATTTGGTAATTCATATTCGAATAAATTTACTTTTATGTTCTTATTCGAATAATATTCAGACCGATGATTTAAAAAATAAATTAACACAAGCACTAAAAACTATCTCTTAATTCAAAATTTCATATAAAAATTTACTAAGTAGTGCTAAAAGCCTAAAACAATAGTTGAACCGAAAGATAGTATCAAAATAAGTATTGTCCTTATACAATATTTAAGTCATTTTAAAAAGTAAAAGTTATCAATTAGTTTGGTGATGAATTCTTAATGTTATGGGTATTATTCAGTTTAGTTCATGATTTAAATTCAATTCTATTTGATTTATAATTCACTGTTATTTAATAATGGATTTGAATTTATACTCTAAAGTCTGGTGTTATTGGTTCTCGTATTTAAAATTTATTCATTAACAGAGTTTGAAATCTAGTGTTATTAAATGAAGATTTTTTTTATCAGATTATAAAATCTATTGTTTGTTGTTAAAGATTTTGTTATTTAAACTATATAAAGATTTTTAAAATCTTTATATTTTAATTGATTTGAAATGATTTGATGTGGAGTTCTATTAACAAATATCTGGATTTGAAATCTAAGTTAAATTGCACATATTTCTGAACTCGTTCTAAATAAATTGTATAGATATTTAAAAATATTTGCAAATGATTTTGTATACATTGAAATTTAGATAATTTTAAATCTAAAGAAGTTGATTTAAAATCAATGATTGAATAAAACTAAAACAACAATTCAATTTGGCCATTTAAAAGATATGAATGATATTTATTTTGAAAATGATTAATTTGATAATTGAACAGGTATGATCACTGAACGAGATATGGCACTTGTTCGAAAAAAGATTCAGCCAGTGTATAATTCCACAAAAGTGGAATCCCAAACTATAATTGAACCCTTACAGGTAATAACCCAATTATGCAAAATCCGAAATTATTGCAGCTCATAAGTATAGGTATCCTAATAATACTAAAATATAATGGTGACAATGATAACATAAAAATAAGGATGACATGACCACAAAGTCACCAATATAATAGGGCCCGACAATCCCTTTCAAATATAGCAATTCAATTTTCTTTAAATTTGTTGGTTTGGACATATATCTCAGACTAATAAAATTCTTATTTACATATATAAATTTAAAAATCTAGCATTTAACCTAAATGTTAAATTTATTAACAATTTTAACCCGGTGCTCATTAAATATCACTATGATTTTCAAATTAAAAATTTAGCACATAAAACCGCTTAATTAGTTAAAAAAAATATATACAAACTAAAGAATAGCGATAACAAAGGCGATTATTTTGGCCTCTGATCGACGGTTTCTTCACCGAAATTCATCTCTTTTTTCAGTATAGATTACGAAGAAATTTCTTTGAGTAGGCCACTACTTCCGAAAGTCACGCAAACAACAATTTATTGCCACATAAAGTACAAATTTTTGTGAAGAGCAGTTTCTTAAACCCCGATTTCTAAATCATAAATATATGACCCTCACGTTTTCACATCTACAAATTTCTATTCCAATTCATCTCTCTACTACGCCAGTTTCAAGAATTATGGCAGAAAACATTCGAAATGCAATGGAAAGTCGATTCAGTATCATCGGTAGACCTCTCATCCTAAGCAAACAGAACATGTGATCCATTATTGTCAATTTTCCTAGAACTTGGGGCCAAGTTGGTATTGTCCGTGGCCGTATTATTGAAGGCAGGCGATTTCAATTTGTCTTTTCGACTGAAGAGGCGATGAACATGGTGTTAAGACGCGGTCCTTGGGTTTTTTCGATCGAATGCTAGCAATTCAACGCTGGTTCCCAGGTTTTGATATTACAACTCTCAACTTCATACCATTCAGGATTCAAATCCAAGGAATACCGCTTCAATATCTTAATGGAGTGATTGAACACATAGCACACTCTATGGGACAAATGATGGAAGTTGAATATAATATAGAATTTGACACTAGAATGGAATATGTTTGTGTAAGGATCAATTGGAATGTAAATCACCCCCCCCCTCCAAAATTTCATAAGAATTTCCAATTCTTTCCAGGTGTGAACACTCTCTTACAACGCATGCATATCATTAATGACAACTCATGGAAAAGTTGTTCAGGAAATGAAACCATTGATCACTTACTATGTACTTGTCCAAGGATACAAGATGTGTGGACTAGAGTTAATATCCCTAACAACTCACTCACAAATTCACATATTCATATTCACTATAAATTGTTTTGACTATTTGACCACCATAATCATAACAAAGATAACAAAAAAAAAACGAGTTTTTCCATTTTTACTTCTCTGGAAAATCTGGAAAACTCAAAATTTGGAAATCTTTCAAAACATATCAACTACACCAATGAATATTTTCAAAAAGCAATGATGGAAACAATTGATGGTATGAAATCATTCGAAAGGAGAATGTAAAGAAAGTGAGAAATTCATAGTCAAGATGGACGAAACATGATTTCTCTTGGATCAAATGCAACTATGATGCATCATTCCTTAACCATTCAACTAAATCTTATGCTCGATGGTTATTTCGTGATTCAAATGGTACATTCTGCAAAGCTTCTCAAGCAACATGAAAAATGGTTACATCTCTTTTAGAAGCAGAGTTACAAAGTCTATTAATGACTATTCAACACGCTTGACTATTGGGATTTAGGAAAATTTGTATTGAAAGAGATAACCAAAGTATAGTTTGCATTTTCAAGGGTCAAAAATAGTTCTTTAAGATAGGAAACTAGATGAGAGACATATTCTACTGGTGCAAGAAGTTTGACGAGGTGAAGTTTTCTTGGATACCAAGACAGTCAAATAAACCAACACATATGTTAGCAGTTAATCAAATATCGAACTTATTAATGTACACAACTTTCTATTTTATTCCTAAATTAATTACTCACATGATACCTGAGGATTTTATTGTATATGATTTCCATTAATAAAATCATTGAGATAAAAGAAAAACCACTTAATTAGTTCTCGTGCAAATACTAGAAAAAATTAACAGACACTTAACACTATTAGCAGCGTTTAACTCTGTTAATATAACTAAAATGTGTGTTTTTCTACTTAAGAGAGCACTTAGAACATGTGATAATTAAAACAAATAATTTTTTTAAAATGTCCCAAAATCATTTATCGATCGGTTTTTTTGGGCGAGAGCAAAAAGAAGAAAATGATCCCACCATCCACAAAGACAAGAAAAATCAATTCATGATAAGTCTAAGAATCGTTTTGAGTTTGAGATTAAAATTAGTGTGTGAGTTTATTTTTTTTAGCTATGAATTTTGATATAAAATAAATTGGATATTTTTTTTGAATATGGGTTTAAATTTTATAAGTACAAAAAAGCTTTTGTTCAATATACCATTAATTTTTTTCCATACAAATGGTTATAATAAGCAAAGTGGGAGTGTCGTGTTGATAGACGAAGGTGATCAATTTCATATAAATAATGATATAGATAACTAACTTTTACTTTCATTTATCTCAATCACTGTTAAAAAACTTACCTTCCAAAGTGTGTTGGTTGTTATGTTAACAATAATGTTTACCTAAACCAAATGAGCAAAAATTGTAACGTATAAATTAGAAAAAGAAATAAAAACTTATGAAAATGATAAGAGGTCTAAATAACTAAAGAGTTGACATCACCACACCCTCCAAACTTTATATACCCAAATTTTTTTCTCCAAACTTGGTAGCTCTTAATTTTGATACCCAAACGTGTAATGCTCTTTACCCTACCCCGTACTATTCGATCTCATCAATTTTCCCCTATGCAATTAATTATAATTATTAACGATTTGAAAACTTAAAGTAAGTTTAAAAATTACATTTAATAGGTAAAATAAATTGAAACAAAACCAAATTCATTTAACTCCCTTGTACTTAATCTAAATCGAGAAAAAAGCTTCCTATGTTTTTTACGGACAACATGATTCTAGGAAAAAGTTAGGGTTTAGAGTATGTTTGTTAGGATTTGGAGGTGATTAAAGATAGAAGAAGAATTTGTTCTTGTGTTTTTTTTACATAAAAATGAATCCATTTCCCTTGCTCGAGTGCACCAGATTTTACATTTGAATTAGCTAATGAAACATTCTCAGGCTTTAGATTTGAATTCTACATTTCCTGAAATAATTGTAGAGCTTGTTTATTCAAGAAAGGGAAATGACCGAGGTTTCTCTACTCTGCCTGAATCCAAGGTTTCGGAAATGAACTATTATGTTCACTATGATGTGTTTCTGAACATGATTTTAACATACTTGTTGCATGATTGTTGAACATGTGAATTTTTTAACCAAATTGGTAGCTCTTAAACCCGGAAAGACTGTTCAGCAAATCATCAACAATGTAATGCAAAGGAAAGAAGAAGGTGCATATGATCTTATTCTTAGTAGTGACAATGATTTTTCTACTTCTACACAAGGAAGAAGACAAAGTGGATTAAATGGAAAAGTAAGTATAATCAACCCAACACATTTTCTGTGGAAGTAAGTCTTGGTTTCTAACTTAGCCTACTTGATGTGGTTAGGGAAGTGTTACATGAAGAAAACCTTTACCATTAAGGCCAGGAATGTTTCAAGAGACTGTCACAAAGGTATCTATACATATTGATTGATCAACTTTTTCCCAATGGTGATAGGAACAAGAACATTGACCTTTCCTTTGTGTGACGTTTCTAATCCAATCTTTGATATGTATTGGGAAGTGTATACTCGGATAAAGCTTCCGATATTGATATTACTCGGTTTTAATGCATAATAGTGGGCATTTATGTTTGCTATTCTGCATTATTCCAAACGTTTTCCTTGTAAAATTGGTATATTTTCAAGATTTTAGGTGTTCGGGTCGTTTCGGAGCAAAATTATACATTTTAGAGGATTTTAGAAGAACTGCTAAGTTGTAGAACAAAATGATCGATCGAGCACCCTGTGAGATCAATCGAGCACCTTGTGAGATTGATCGAGCAGATTGTTTAGGAAGTGCACGATCGGGAAATTTTGGTGCCCGTTGGGCATTTCTCCCTGGAAAAATCCGGACATGAAGATCGATCGTACAACATGAAGAACAATCCTGCAGAAAACTGAAGTGCTCGATCGAACACTTCACTTGAGAAAAACCAGAAATTTCCATTTTTACAATCCAAGTCCTTAAGCTTATCCCAATTTCCATATTTTTAGTTATTTGACTTTTTAGACTATAAAAGCCTTTGGCTTAGGTTTATTTACATTACACTTCATACTTTTGCAATTTTTGAGAGTAGGAAAAGAATTCATGAACCTTGTATTTGGAGAAGAAATTCTCAACCCTTACTTTTATAATATTTATACTTATTCTAATTATAAGTTCTTCAAAGATATTGAATTGTTTATCCTTTGCAATGTCTGAGTAGTTAACTAGTTAGCTTTTAAGGTTTCCTGATAACTCTGAATTTTTATGGTTTTTACATGTCATTTAGCATCAATTCTGAAGTCTTTAGGCCTGCATACATCACATTTATAGTTTATTTCAGTAAGTTTGTGATTTTTATGACTTTTGCATTAGAATTCGCATATGCACGCATTTTGGAGATTTTTCTGGACTTTCAGGAGTTTTCAGGATGGTTTTGTGAGAATTCAGAAAAGCAGTACTTAACATGGAATTGACCAACACTTAACATGAAATGGACTGGCACTCAACTAGATCGACCTTAACACACGTCTGGATCGATCTCAGCTCATTTCTAGATCGATCCCAGATCGATCCTGCATCAAACACTAGTTCGATCCCAACACACTTCTGGATCGATCCCAGCTCAACTCTGGATCGATCCCAGCCCACTTCTGGATCGATCCTAGATCAATCTCAGGCCTCACTCTGGATCGATCCCAGATCGATCTCCACTCCAATTTCAGATCGATCCCACGTTCAAGCCATGCACAATCTGGATCGATCTCAAGACCAACCTCTGGATCGATCCCATTCAAACGTCCCCAGCTCGGATCGATCTCGGACTCTTCTCAACTCGAGTCAAACACGCTCCAACCCGACCAACTCAATTCCGAAGTGGACCTAACCCAAGATCCTAGCCAATGATTAGTTTTTGTCTTTAGTGCGATTTAGGACTTTTCTCTGAATATTATAAAAGCCCTAAAGCACCTCCTTTCTACCAAGTCTTG
>OVBE01006368.1:1331-20001 GCA_900406425.1 Iberis pinnata | reverse complement strand
GCGTAACAACCTCGGATTTGGTCAAAAGAGGTTTGACTGGAAACGGGGTGTTACAATTACAACTTGCTCTAGTAAGTTTAATAGACAAGATTATCGGAATATCCTCAGTTGCAACATACCTATGGAGCTTTGTGACATCCCATATATGTAACAGGGGGTCAATAAGTTCTGATATCTTATCAATCTGGCCTGAATCATAACCTCTCTTTCTGGGTGGTCTAGGAGGAGTGGTAGGGAGCCAATTATCATACCAAACTCGTGAAGTTTCCCCATTACCAACTAAGACTCTTAAACCTTGTTGTAAAAGATCTCGGCCCACCAAGATTGATTTCCATCCATAAGAATGTTGACTACCTATATTAGCTTGTAAAATAGATGTTCTAGGATAATATCTTCCTTTAAGCAATCTTGCCAAAAGAGAATGTGGATATTTCAAAAGCCTCCAGCTTTGTTTAGCCAATAAAGCCTGGTTAAACATGCTATGTCCTTAAATCCTAATCCCCCTTCTTTCTTAGGTTTTGTAAGATAATCCCAACTTAGCCAATGCATAGATCTCTGTCTATTATTAGATTGCCACCAATATTGTTTTATGACTCTATCTATATCTTCACATATGCCTTGAGGCAATTGAAAACAAGTCATAGAATAAATAGGCATTGGTAAGCCAATGGATTTAAGCAAAATCTCCTTTCCAGCCTGAGACAAGAACTTATTACTCCAACCAGATGTTCTAAGCTTTATCTTTTCGACAATATAATGAAATAGCTCTGATTTTTTCCTCCCAAATTTAGGAGGCAGACCTAAGTACTTATCATAACCTCCCTGGTTATGAATGTTAAGGTAGTTTCTAATCCTAGTTTTCATATCAGCAGCCACTTTGGCACCAAACATAATAGCTGATTTGTTCAAATTAATCATTTGACCTGAGACCAACTCATAATGTGATAGAATGTTCTTAATGGCATATGCTGAGGATAAATTAGCTTGACAAAAAAACATTGAATCATCTGCAAAAAGCAGATGATGAATAACTGGTCCAGAAATACTAATCTTAATACCCCTTAATAGTTTATTCTCAGCAGCTCTATTTAACATATGTGTTAGGACCTCTGAACAAAAAATGAATAGATAGGGAGACAAGAGATCTCCTTGTCTCAACCCCCTCTCAGGATAGAAATTTTTTTTAGGAGAGCCATTAATAAGAATAGAAAAAAACACAGATGAAATACAAGCCATAATCCATCTAATCCAGATTGTATGGAATCCCATATGTTTTAATGTGTTTTATAAAAAAGTCCACTCCAACCTATCATAAGCCTAAGAAATATCAGTTTTAATGGCCATAAAGGAACTAGAAACTCTTCTTCTAACTTTAAGACTGTGAAGTAGCTCATGTGCTATTAGAACATTATCTGTGATCATTCTTTGAGGAACAAATGCTGATTGTTCCTCAGAAATTAAGTGTGGCAGTATAGGTTTGAGTCTATTCACCAAAAATTTTGATATGATTTTGTAACTTACATTACAAAGTGCTATGGGTTTGAAGTCAGACATCCTAAGGGGTGAATCTATTTTAGGGATTAAACAAATGTTAGTATGATTTATGTTTTCATCTAATACCCCATTAGTGAAAAAAGAGGTGATCATATCAAACAACTGAGGATGTATTTCATGCCAGAATTGTTGAAAGAACTCACTGGTAAAACCATCTGGGCCAGGTGTCTTGGAAAGAAACATTGAAAACAAAGCATCCTTAATTTCTCCTAATTGAACAGGCTTTATAAGTGTTTATTCATTTCTTCTGTTACCCTTGAATTAAATCCTTGAAACACAGAATGTTGCTGAATTAGTGGCAGAGAATTACTTTTGAATAGATCCTGAAAGTAATCTCTGGCAACTATTGCAATGTTCTCTTCTGTGTTTTGCATATTGAAGTGATTCTATTCCTTGCTTGTCTATTCTGTGCAGTAGCAAAGAAATACTTTGTATGTTTGTCCCCATGCTTAAGCCAAGTATTTCTGCTATGTACTTTCCAATACATCTCCTCCTGAATATAGGCTCTATTAAAATCCTGTTTAATGGAATTTACCTCTAAAATTGAGCTGCCATTGGAGATGTTGTTGTTAAGTAAGGATTTAAGTCTTACTATTTCCTCCAGAGAGTTGCATTTGTTTATCTTTTTCCATTGAGAAATTTTGCCCGAAAATTGCTTATTCTATCTTTCCAAGACAGTGAAACAGAAGCATTCCATACAGTATGAATCATATTCTAAACTCTCTCATTAGCTCAAAGCCTACCATCATACCTGAAAAGACGTGGAGATGATGGTAGATCTTTGTTTGCCGAAATTACTAAAGGCCTATGGTCACTAACACCTAATTCTAAGAACTCTGTTCTTAAAATAGGGAATAGATTAAAACCATCAGTATTAGAGACAACCCTATCTAGACAGCAAAATACATCATGAGTTCCTCTCTTGCCATACCAAGAGAACTTATCACCAGTATCCTGGAGATCTTGAAAGTCACAGGCTGTATAAAGGTGCCTTAAGGGTTGAATTGTTCTTTCTGGCCTAGCTATTCCCCCTTTTTTCTCATGTTGAAACATTAAATCATTAAAGTCCCCTACTGCTAATCAAGGTTCTTTCCTGGTTTGAGCAATCTCCTCCAACTTAGACCATGTTAAATACCTTAATGATGGATTTGGATTTCCATAAACACAGGACAAATAAAAACTGGTTTCATTAAACTTAACAATTACATCTAAAAGATTAACATACTGAAATAAAACAGAAACATCTACATAGGCCTTCCACATAATCACAAGGCCTCCACTTAAACCTCTAGCAGGTACTAGACAACTATTTAAAAAACCTAAAGTAGCTACTATTTGCTCCACATAACTTGACTGTTGCTTTGTTTCCATTAGGTAGATGAGATATGGGAGGTAAATCCTATTTAACTCCTTGAGATGTCGAACTGCAAGGTCACTACCTAACCCTCTGTAGTTCCAAATTATTATCTTCATGGTGTAGATGGTGGTATAGGGCCCACCGCGCCTATAGATGTAGAAGTGGCAACAGTTGTTGCAGTAGGAGAAGTCAAGTCTGGTTCAGAAGGTAACATTTCATGGGAAAGATGTCCTGAGGGTGTAGCACAGTCACCATTAGAAAGTTTTCTTTTCTTGAAGATGGTCTTAGCATCAGCATTCATCCTAGCACTATAGAAGGGATCAGAAGTTGAATCCATGTCCCATTCAGACGCAAACAAAGTAGGCATTGGCATTTGGGCAATAATCTCCTGGCCATCTTCCTGATCTCTTGCCAATTGGTGAGTTTCATCCATTAGATCTTGTACTTGCTCTGCAGCTTCTTCATGTGCATTTTGTTGAGCTGCGTGTTCCTCGTCTGGATCTAACTCCTCTATGATGATTCCACCATGACCAGGAGGTGGTGGATCATCATCATCACTACTGTCATCATCAGAACCATGTTGAATACCCCCATTCTGGATGAGACAAGCACCAGAATCATGAGTTAACCGTCCACAGGTAACACATAATCCCCTAAGTCTTCCATACCTCTAAGACAACAGAGTGTTTTCTCCAAGAGAAAATTGAAAGTTCTGAACAAACCTTAAGGGTTCATCTATGTTCCAGTTAAGTCGTACCCTTACATACTCCATTCTAGTGCCATTAATGGGATCAAAGTCAACCTCCATAAGAAGATGATCTAATGCTTTACCTATGACTGTGATCACTTGAAGGTTTAAGAACTGGAAAGGGATGCCTCTTATCTGCACCCAAAAGGGTATGAATTGCAGGTCAAAGGGACCAACATTTGGTGTCCACCTCACTAGAACCAACATTCTGTCTGCAAACGCCCATGGACCACGTCTTAAGACATTTTTCATTGATTCCTGTGATGGGAACAAGAATTGAAACCTTCGCCCTTCAATGATACGACCATGCACCAATCCACCTAATCTCCAATTCCTTGGCATTGATGCCACAATGGCCCGCAGATTCTGCTTCCTGGGCATCAAAGGCCGGCCTATGATACTAAATATATTCTCTGCCATTGCTTCATCAAGCAAGGCAAGAGGAAGGGCAACTGGAGGGTTGTTAATTTCCAGATCAATTTCTTGAATTGCCCGACCAACATTGTCAGCCATTTTGGAAGAGAATCGGAAATTTAACAGAAGAAGATTTTGTGTTCTGTATTTGTTTGTGTGGTAACAAAAATCAAAGAGAAGGAGTAGAGAATTTACCTGGTGAATTAGCGGCTTTAAATAGGAGATCCAGAGGTCCCTTAGCAGTTGATTGCCATCACTCCACATCGTGGGATAAGAAGTGGAGATGCCATCTGGGTGCCCCTTAAGTCCCTTAATTTCATCAGCACGCCAACGTCGATAATAATCCGAAGCAATTCTTGTTTGAATCGGCATTCAATTTCACTCCGATCACCGGAGGAACAGTTAATCAGAACAGTCGCCTTTTTTATCGCCATTTATCTCTTTTATTTGGTTAATCTTTACTATTAAAAGATTACCCAACAATATTTAAACTTTCAAGACAACTATTAAATTTTACTATAACAAATAAAACAACAATTAATTTTACATCTTCCAATATTTCTTCAATTTCGTCGCTTCTCTTAAAAAACATTATATTATGCTTTCACATATAGATGAGAGTGATAGTATCCTTTCACCGGACAAGATATCTGGACTTCAACAATTAACAACAATCTCTTTAATTGACTGAACATGTTCTCTTGAAACACCACCGCACTCCAGGACCTGATCAAAAAACTCGAATCAGCTAAGACTTTAGCACATTTGACCTCGGCCCGATGACGAGGCAACCATGGTGAAACTAAGCCAAGACATATGGGTCTCTGATACGTCTACATCGCCAGTTCTGCCCAAGAAGGTGTTTCCGAAGCCCAAAGAGAATATTTAGGATATTAGAAGATAATGAAATATTTATTAAATCTTAGGAAGAATATTATGTAAAGATTTAATTAAAGATTATTTCAAGAATACTAAATAGGAGTTCTTGGCTAAATCTTTATGACATTCAGTTCGAGACTTAATTTGACTTGTAAATTAGATCTACTTCTCATAATTAATAAAGTAATATTCACACAAATTGTTCCAACATCTAAACATAGTTTAGACTTCTTGAATTTTTGGTTCAACACACAACATCCTTGGACACTACACTTTCTATGTCCTCGAGCCAAAATATGAATCCTTTTACACATGTTAGATATATACCAAAAACACTCCTTTTTTGGCTGGTGGATTAAGGTTTTCTCGGTCCGAATGGATATACTCAATTGATACAAATACTCGTAGAAGCTAAAACTCATGTGGATGATATGTCTATATTTCATTAAGTATCTCAAAGTCAACTGAATAACATGAACTCTTGTTTATCAGAAACACAATAGTCTAAGATGTTTCTGCCCATAACTGTTACAAAGTGTATGTGCATGTCATATATCTTATAACTGTTTCATGGTTTCAAAATGTATCAATTTCTTAGTTGCAAATCTCAAGATCGGTGCCAATCCTTAGTGTCTTAATTTTCTTATGTTGTTGATTCTTAGTCAAAGTTTTCCATTCCATAATTTTGTTGAAGGCTTCATCCTTGGTCTTGATGAAGTATATACATGTCTTTCGAATAAAATTATTAACAAATGTGATGTAAGAGTTGAAGATTACCCAAAGATAGTTGTACCGTTGGAGATCCCAAGATATTGATGTGTACATAATCCAACTTCTCTTTAGTCACATGCTTTCTTTTCTCAAAACTGGATATGTGTGTTTTTTCATGAACATAATATTCACATAATTGGATTTTCCTTATTCAATTCTTCTCTATAACCTCTAAGCCCTTTGAATTAATATGTCCCATCATACTTTGCCAAAGCATGGTTTCATCTGTTATCTAATTATGACATTTGACTTACTTGTAGTAGTAGATCCTTCCAAAAAATACAATGTAGTTTGCGTAGTTATAGTTAGAAGAATCAAATTATCATTAAATAACTTCAAGATACTTTTTCTAGATTCAAACCATCAACCTTTATCTTCTAGAGTACCTATAGATATAAGATTCTTGAATCTTTCAGGGACATATTTGACTTAAGTAAGGGGAATGAGGTAGCCATCATTATTTAAGATAATGATGCTCCCAATAGCGTTGACATATAAGTAGATGTCATTTCCCATGTTCACCTTCTGACTCTTAGTCTCTTTGAAGTATGTCATCCATTCTCTTATGTATGTCATGTGAATGGAGGAGCCATTATTGTCTAACTAGTGTGACTTCAACAAATCCAAGATAGGAACCAAATGCAATAAGTGAAGAAACATCTATAGACTAAGATGTCATAGTGAAAGCATCTTCCTTTTCTTAGGCTAAACCTTGTTTGTTGCTTTTTCTCCATATGTAACTTCACTTCTTAATATGACTCATCTTCCCACATATCTAACATGTCTTACCTTCTCCTCTAAATTTGGATCTGCTCTTTCGTTTGTTCTTATCACCCATCTTTCCTCTTATGTTGGAAATACCCTTATCTTGGGCAAACAATCATCAATTTTTTTTCCTATATGTTTCGAGCAACACTTAACTCCAAGTTTTTATATATGATAGCTCCTATAGTTTCTTTAAAATATAGAGTTATCTTGCAGTACTTCAAAGTATCTTTTAGTTAATTATATTTTCTTCGTAGAGACATGAGTAATGCAATGTCTTGATCTTCATCTGGTACAATGAATTTGACATTCTCCAAATCTAGAAAAAAACTTGAAGAAACCATTTACAATCTCATTGATTGACATATTTTGACTCATTTTGTAGCCATAGAGCCGTTACTTCAGTTATATGGGGTTTGGAAATGACTTAGCCATGAATAGTTTGTTTAAGGCATTTAGCATTCTAGCTGCTGAGCGCCCTTAATCTAACAGTTGTGATGTGCTAATGCTTAGCCTCATGGCAGCGGTTAGAGTCCCCTCATTGGACTAGATAGGCTTGGGCATAATTCCCGAAACCCAAAACCCGATCCGGACCCACCCGAAAAAACTCAAACCATATCTGAACCATAGAATTTAAATACCCTATTGGGTTTTAATTTGATGAGTTACGGGTACCCGAATCGGACCCGACCCGAACCCGAGAAACAGCCGGGTATCCGAAGAACCGAAATTGTTGTTTGGAGAGTTTGAGTTTTTTCACTTTGGAGAATTTGAGTTGTTTCAAAACTCAATTTGATTTTTGTTTATCTATATTGGAACTAGCTTTGAGTTTTATTTGAAATTGAAACTGATTTTGAGTTGTTAAAGAATTGGACAATTGGTTTTGAGTTTTTTTGGACAGATTTTAGTTTTAAAATTTTCGGGTATTATGAAAAAATTTCTGATAATTTACGAAATTTCGAGTATTTTAATATTTTCGGGTCCATTCGGGTCCAATCGGATCCGAAATACCCAAAAAATTAGGACCCGCAAATTTTTGGGTTTTTTGCGGTTCTGAAATTTTGGACCCGAGCCGACCCGGACCCGACTAAACCCGACCCGGTTCCGACCCGAAAACCATTCGGTTCCATAATGGGTCCAAAACTCCTAGACCACCCGAACCCAACCCGAGGATCCAAATGCCCAGCCCTAGGTCTAGATGTAAATATCTATAGACAAAAAGAACATTCTAGCTTATGTCATCATGTTAACAATCTTTTTCAATACATTGTTTCCTACACTGAAGATGATGTGGACCTGGCTTTCCCTCTGATTTCTTTGAGATACTTATCTTCTAGTCTTGAAAAAGCCGCCTAAACTTTGATGTTTCTCCTTCATGAGTCTCTATAGTAGATTCCTCAACCTTTACTATCTCCGCTACTTCTTCCATGCCTCGAGAAGACCTAGCATCTCCATGTACGCAAGATATTTTTCTTTTCACAAGATATAGTCCTCAATTCTCTCTGGTAAACATACTTAAAGGTTTTTCTTGCTATGAGATTAGTACCTAGAACTCTGATACCAATTTACGAGAGTTAGACCCAAGAATAGAAAAAAGTTCTTGCTTTAATCTAAAACAAATTACTTTGTGTTTAGTTAAATGGAAACTCTCTCAACTCTCTTTTCGAAACTAATATGTAAGACTATTAGCAATTAAAGTAAAAACACACACAAAGTTATCGAGTTCACGTCCTTAAACTTGGGTCACTATCAGAGCCGGTCTTGAGCCCAAGCAGAGCAAGCATGTGCTTGCGGCCCTTTTTAATTTAAAAATTTTAGTTAAGAAAACGGCCCATTTTTGAGAAATTATACAATTTTGGCCTATTTTTCCATTGTAGCTTGCGGCCTTTAGAAAATTTTAAAATTTCAGGGCCGCCCCTGGTCACTATGTCCCACTGAGAATTCCATTGGAAATCCACTAAAAACTTGCTCAAACTTGAGTTTTTAGATGGCCATATGCTTCTATGGGGGTGATCGGTGATTAAGGGGGAGAGACTTCAAAGACTTTTAAAAAAAATAAAAGCTAATTTTCTCCCCTAAAATTTCTCAAAGGTCCTAAAATATTTCTCAGCCTAATTTTTTGTCTGCTCTGCGTTATTTTTTTTTTCAAAAGCCAACAATACATGACTTTTATTTTTTTAAAAGTCAACAACTACTAGTTTTTCTACATTTTAAAATAAAAGAAGTTAAAAGCCACAAACCCTTAAAGCATCTTCCAATCACCCCCTATATCTCTACAAAACTGTTTCTTAACTGCCACATAAGTACAATGCAATTATATCATCTTTTTATAGACTTGGAAAGGAAGAACATGGCTTACCCGATAACTTAAGTGTGCGTTTCAGAACTCCTCTGGTTCAACCTTGCATTGATGGTTATTCTGAAGCCAGAAGAGTTGGTTTCGATGCAATTCCTCTATACTTTTCTTGTATGAGATCATGTAAGTGTGACCTAAAAAGAGAGAGACTAAATTTTGAAAAATGAAACTTGTCTTTTTCTAATTTGGTAAAGTAGACTTTTGAATCTTTCTGAGGCTTCTATTACCATGTTTCAAGTTCCCATAAGGGACTGAACATTTCTTGAGTAAATTTTATATATAGTTTGGAAGTTCCGAGCCTTTCGTCTATAATCTCCTCCGGTGTTCGGAGACAGTTGTTGATAATTTATATGACTCGGTTTTGACGTTATATCGGGAATTTATGTCTATGATTCTGCGTTATCCCAACATTTCTTTGCGAATTTGGTATGTTTTACAGGTTTCTAGGTGTTCGGGTTGTTATGGAGCAAATGAACGATTTTATGAACAAATAAGAATTTGGGTAAGCTCAGAATAAAGATTCAATCCAGCTTTGGATTGATCAATTCAAGAAGAAGAATGCTACACACAACAGATCGATCGATCCAACCATGAAATGATCGATCTAAACATCCATAGAAAACTAGGAGCATATGGGTTGATCGATTTACATATGAAACGATCGTTCAAGAAGAAGGCCATATCAAGCTCAAAATAAAGATTCAACCCAACTTTGGATTGATCAATCCAAGAAGAAGAATGCTACACACAACAGATCGATCGGTCCAACCATGAAATGATCGATCTAAACATCCATAGAAAACTAGGAGCATATGGATTGATCGATCTACATCTGAACCGATCGTTCAAGAAGAAGGCCATATTGGTGGATCCACACCTGGATCGACCGATCCCCGTATCCGAGAGACTTGAACAATTTCCATTTTATTTGAACATGTGGTCCTCAATGCTATCTTTTTACTTATTTTTACTTTTTCCTTTTTAGACTATAAAAGTCGCGTGGCTTAGTTTTATTTTCTATATGCTTTATTCTATCTTTAGTTTTATAGAGGGAGACAAATCAGAACATGTATTTGGATAAATTTTTCTGAACCCTCATTATCTATCAATATCCATTTTTATTTTATGTTTATTATTATGTGTTCTTCAATAATTATGATTTGTGTTTGCTTTACAATGTCTGAGTAGTTCCTTAGTTAGGTTTTATGGTTTTCTAGGGAAACCAAGTTTGATAGTTAGGGTTATCAGAATAGGATTGAATTTGTTAGGTTCTTAGTCTAGACTTGTTTTTGATGCATGGATTGGAGTAGCTAACTAGTTTATTGATATTATGTTGCTAAACACAAATGGATTTGGTTTAGAAATCTGACATAGTCTAGATGAATAAATGTTTTTTCTTGTGGGAGTGTTGTCTTAGATGTTTATGAACTTATCAAATATGATCTTAATGCATGTTTGAATTATCTAAATACAGTAGGAGTTTGTCTTTAGTAATTGGAACATAAAGATTTAATACTTCGGGAGGAAATTAATATGTATTTGTCTTTTGAGTTGATAACTATTTTCAAAGTAGCATCCTTGCATGATAATATGAGCTTTTAAACATGATTACCTATGATTTCCTATTGCATGACCGTTTAGTTTATAGATTTACATTGTTGTAATTACCATTGTAATTTGCAATTGCCTGGAAACAAACATACAATCTTAATTGTCTTAGTTATATTCAACATTAAATTGAATGTGCACTATCTGATCTTTATGGAATTCGACCATTTCTATGTTATAGTAATGTAGTTTTAGGATAAATCTTGAGCCTATCAATTACATGTTTAACGCGTAAATCACCCCTCCCAAGAGACTTGAACTATTGACTTTAAACATTTTTTAGAATGTTTCAACTACTAAACAAAAAGACTCTTGATATTTCTTGAGTATCTTTGTGCTAAAAAGCCCATTTTGAATTTCTAGCCAAAATTTACGGTAGCATTTGTGTCCATTTATATAAAACACACAAGTTGAGAGATATTCTACATAAAAATAAGGGTTGATTTCATTCCCCCCCCTCCCCTCTCCCAACTTTATACACCGAAACTATTTTCCCCCACTTTGAATCTGATACATGAATTCTTAAAACTCCTTAACCGATCATCCCCCATCCAAACTAATCATTCTCATAAATTAACCACTCAGGCGATTAAGAAGCCTAAATTACGATTAAAAATTCACGTTTTGAGTTAAATTAATAACCAAACCAAATCCGATTTTAACCTATATCTGATTTGAACCCAATTTTAACCCGATTTAACTTAACACGAGAAAAAAAGAAAGTTTAGGGGGTCGCGGCTAGAGATTTCACGGGTTGTTGGAGATTTCATGGCAGACGACGAAGCTTTATTGCTGATTGTGGCTAAAGAAGGTGGCGGCATCAGGTCAGAGACAGATGGAACACCAAATAGAGGTAATCCCGAGGAAAAAGATGGCATAATTTCTAGGTTTTAATTCAAAATTGAAATAGTGTTGCTTGATTTTATGATGAGGATATGTGAAGGAGTTATTGGTCTCAAATCCGAGATCATCAACATTCGTGGAAACGTCAACAAACACAGCAAACACAGATGTATTCAACATGTGTTATGTATGTTTTGAGAACATACACATCACTTGGAGAGGTTATTTTTGACCCGTCATTGGTCTTGATGGCACATTTATGAAGGTGTACACGAAAGGAGTATTACTTGTTGTTGTTGGTCATGATGAGAATAATCATATATATCTTATTTCTTGGGCAGTTGTTTAGATGGAAATGAGGATAATTGGTTTTGGTTCATCAAGCAGCTTAAATATGATTTATGACTCGGTGTTAGGGAAGAATTTTTCATGATTTCTGACAGTTCAAAGGTTATCTTATATTTGAGTTAATATGTTTAACTAATGCATTTGTCTTACACATGTTTTATGGGTTGACTTCACTATGCTTCTCAAACTATATACATCCAAACTATTTCTCTCCAAATTTGAAGCTCTTGAACCTGATACCTAAATGTATTCAGCTCCTTACTCGACCCCCCTTCCCTCCCCCCAAAAAAATACTACTCGACCTTATTGATAAACCCCCTAGGCGATTAGAAGCATAAATTGCGATGAAATTTATTACTTGTTGTTGTTGGTTATGATGAAAATAATCATATATATCTTATTTCTTGGGCAGTTGTTTAGATGGAAATGCGGATAATTGGTTTTGGTTCATCAAGCAGCTTAAATATGATTTATGACTCGGTTCTAGGGAAGGATTTGTCATGATTTCTGACAGTTCAAAGGTTATCTTATATTTGAGTTAATATGTTTAACAAATGCATTTGTCTTACACATGTTTTATGGGTTGAATTCACTATGCTTCTCAAACTATATACATCCAAACTATTTCTCTCCAAATTTNTTCAGCTCCTTACTCGCCCCCCCCCCAAAAAAAAAAAAAACTACTCGAGCTTATTGATAAACCCCCTAGGCGATTAAGAAGCATAAATTGTGATGACATTTTTTAAAAAACACGATTGAAAATCACGTTTTGGTTTAAATTAAAACTCAAACCAAACCCGATCTTAACCCATACCTCAAACCCAAATATACAAATGATGAAATTAAAATAAAATTCAATTTTTTCATTAATAATTAACAAAATCTCATATTAAATAAAACCCATATAATAATTTTTTTGATCCAAAATCTTGTTATGAAGCTTCTGGAGTAGGGCACATTAATGAAGCTTAAATCAAGTAATGTGATGAAGCTTAAATCAAACCTGAATTTTATTTTTTGAATAACTAACAAAATCTTAGCCTTTACCTTCATCTCCCGGCGAACATGTGATGAAGCTTTAGGAGTGGTGAAGCGGAGGATAACGACGATGAGAGGTAATGCCGATGAACCATCGCCTTCGTCTGTTATTTCCGGTGAAATCTCCAGCAATAATCACCTTTGGTTGAAGAACCTTAAACTCGCGAAACCTCCCCCCCCCCAAAAAAAAAAAACTTTCTTTCTGTTTTTTTTCTCATGTTAGTCTTTAGATCAAATGTTAAAATCGGGTTAAAATTGGATTAAACTCGAAATTAGGTTTAGATGGAATTATGAATTTATTTTTAATTTAAACCAATACTCGACTTTTAATCGCATTTTAAAGAATTTTAATTTCAATTTATGCTTCTTAATCGCCTGGGGGGTTTATTGATGAGTTCACATAGTTTGGGAGTCGGGTAAAGAGCTGAATAAATTCAGGTATCATATTCAAGAGTTTCAAATTTTGCGGAAAATAGTTTGAATGTATATAGTTTAGGGTACATAGTGAAGTCAACCCTTGTGTTATTTAACAAATGCATTTTTTATTTTTCAGGGCCTTATAAGTGCATTACATGCAGAATTGCCATAGGTTGAACATCAAAGATGTGCTAAAAACATTACTGAGAACTTAAATAAAAAAACATGCAAATAAAGACATGTTGAAGACTCTATTGTGAGGACTTGTTTGGAGCTACAATGAGATAAATTTTGAAGGAAAGTTAAAGAGGTTAAGAGATTATAACTTATTTCTTTATGATGATTTTGTGAAAGAGAAATCTAAAACATGGTGTAGAGCTTTATTTGACACCAAGAGTTGTTGTGAGAACGTTGAAAATAATGCAATAAAGTCATTCAATGCATCCATCACCAAAGCTAGAGTCAAGGCTTTAGTCACTATGCTTGAGATGTTTAGAAGACAAGCGATAGAGAAAACAAATAAAACGAATAAATAGTCACAAAATTACCAAGGCGAGTTCACTAAGTATGTGAAGGACCTACTAGTCTTGATGAAAGATGATGTCGACAAATGCAAGACATACACATCATTTTACAAACTCTTTGAAGTACATTTGAAAGGAACTTCCTATCGTGTCAATCTAACAAGGAATAATTGTACTTGTGGAAAATGGTAGATAACTGGGGTACCCTACACTTGTGTCAATCTAACTAGGCTATCACTGACTAGAAATTGAATGTAGAAGATTATGTGTCTACTTGCTTCTCAACATTTATGTGGAGGGAGACCTACAATACTCCAATGATTCCCATTAGAGGTGCACGATTTTGGATAACTGGTGACTACATTTTGATCTTTGCTCCACGTGCACTTGCGCTCCCAGGTAAGAAGAAGACTGAATTCGAAAGAAAGAAGGGCAAAAAAGAATCACCAAATAAGAAGCCAAAACCTTTACAATCTCAGTCTCATTCATTAGAGAGAGTTGGACAAATTATTCACTGTAAATCATGTGGTGGAGCAGATTACAATGCACTAGGTTTCAAGGTTCACCCACGCAAAATGCATCGATAAGATGATTCTGAACATGTAAGATTTGAGACATTAACTTGTACCTTATGTCTAATGCGTTTATGATTTGATTTTTATGTTATGTCTGAGGACGCATTAGCAAATGGAAGTCACACACTAACTACACAAGCTCTAGAGCTTACACAACCATCACAAACAAGCCATGCTTGAGTCCCAAGTTTTTGGCTTTTTTGTCTCGGGTCTTTGAATGTCTTAGGCTTTTTCTGTCTCGGTCTTTGACTATATTGTTTGTTTGATGTCTCGATTGTTGAATATTTATGTCTGTAGACTTGTCTTATTTATCTCGGTTATTGAATATTTTTGGGCCCAATATTTTTTTTTGTCTTTGTTTATACTTTTTTATCAAACAAAAGATTCCACATTAATACTAAATAAATGTCACTAGTTCTTAAAGTTCTAATAAATAAACAACAAAACAACCACTTGATCTTACAACTCGAAACATACCACTAAATTTCCATCAACCATTAACAACCAACACCTACCACTACACAACCAAAAACTAACCATTAAAAACCGAGACCTACCACTTAAAAACCAACCACTCACTAACCTCATGCACTTAAATTCTTGCATACCATAGCCATAGCTCCAATAAAGAAGACAAACAAATCAATTTTCTTGATATTATCTTGAACCGAAACAACCTCATGCTTCTTTTCCATGTCTTCTTCAAGCTTCACCATCATTTTTTTATCTTTATAATTTCTTCCTACATCTTCAACTTAAGTCGTTGACATCTCCCACTAAACGTTGATTGTTTCCATCTACCATTTTTTATCTCTTCAATCAAAGCTTCATCCAACCATTTGAAAATATGTTCTTCCTTTCTTTTTTCTACACATAAACATACAAAGTATGTTAATTTTCATCCAAATGTTTTTGTTCACAAAAACCAAACACATTCTACTTAAATCTTCAATTAAATCTGATTTAAATAATTTACAAACACATACATTGTTAATTTACTTAAGTACTTTAAAAGCACCTAGATGTTTTGTCTCAGCTCTTGTTTTCATCTTCATTCACAAACACATACGTGAAAATTCCAATTCAAAATCATCAATTTTCTACTTAAAAACACATGCAAAATCTGATTCAAACCCGAAACCACAAAGCAAACCCATTACAAACCTACTGGTTTTTTCTACTTAAGCTCAAATATTCCTCAAAACATATTGTTTTTTATACTTCAAGCTCAAATACGTACATGTAGTGCTGCCTCACATATGTAGAATCACCGGAAAGGGTTCACATCGGTCTTCTAAACGTACAAGACGAAGGGAACTCCGCACCAACATCGGCTCAATAGGCCTTAGTCTCTTCTTCTCACTCTGTTGCGCGAAGAACTGGAGGCTGAGTAAACCTGAAGACTCGAATTGCTTACACTCATCTTTTTCACTCACCAATTTCGGGAACAACCCCTAGAGGAAATTCCAAAACGATTTTGACCTTATAATCCCCCCTCCTTCCCCGAACTTCTTTTTTTAGTAAGGTTAAATTAAAATAATCAGGTTTATGAATTGGGTTTTAATTTAACTCAAACGCGATTTTTAATCGCTTTTTTAAGATCATAATAGCAATTTAGGTTTTTAAATCGTTTGGAGGTTAATTGATGAGAACGATTAGTTGGGGGAGGGGGGATTAAGGAGTTGTATGAATTCATGTATCAAATTCAAAATTTTCAAAATTGAGAAAAATTGTTTAAGTTTATGACCCTGTTCGTTTGCCAGTCGCTAGCAGCAGCGAATAATTGCAGCTGTTATCAGTCGCTGGTTATGTTCGTTTGCTAGTCGCAGCGACTGACAAACGAACACAATTTTAATCGCTGCCACTAATCGCTGCCGCTAGCGACGGCAAACGAACAGGGCCCATATAGTTTGGGGGAGGTGTAGTGAAATTAATCCAAAAATAATTGTTTCAAATTTACATATTTAAATTTAAATTATGAAAGATACAAAAATATGTGTATATGAATATAAAGATCTAATCAAAATACGTATCACTTGGTGGTCATAAAATATTATGTTACAATGAGTATCAATTATATCCACATTTTAGAATAATTATACAAGTATACAATAGTATAGCAACATTAATAAGACATAAAAATCCTTTATACAATAAAAAAGGAAGGCTTAATCAATAGTTGTGTTTAGGGTTTGGTTTGAAAGCATTGTTAAAGTGAGAAGGCGCAGGTCGGAGCCAGTCTTTGCCGCCGATTAAGTCCTTGCTCAAGAAGACTGAAGCCTCGCCGTCGGATAATTGTTTTGACCATTTAACTCTTTGTCCTCGGTCTGCTCCCGGACCGTAACATTTATATTCACCGTAATATACAGTACTGCACAAAATTAGTTAAAGTAGCTAGTCAGAATATTTCATAAATAATTAAGAACCAAACCAAAAAGAAACAATAGATTTATATATTACTTTGCTTTGCTTGGGTCTCCCCATTGGTTCCATCCTTGAGGTGCGATAATATTGGAGAAGAAGGAATAAGCGAAAACAACCCTAGAATAAGCTCCCCATGGTCTTCCCAAAAACGTGGAACCAGTACCGGTTAACTTGCACCCCAAGAAAGTAAACCCTGTTTTCTCCGTTGCCGATGTTCTCATTTGCGCCGTTATCGACCCATTGTTCGGTGACAACGAGTGTATATGACACCTCTACAAGTGACAACCCCGAAATAAACATACATATAATGTTTAGATATATAATTTACATATGATGGATGAGTTAATCAGTGCTTAATTACTTCATAAAGAGAAGAAGCACTTCCACAAATGAAATCGGTGGCTCCTTCAATATAGCAATTCTTGAAGTAATGGTTTCCATTGTCGTCAAGGAGAGTGTCTTGGTATGATGTTATAACGCAACCGTAAAACGCTGCCTTGTCAGCCGCCACCCGCAATGCAACCGCCCTTCCCGTCTTTCCAAACTTATTCTACTTAATTACAACAAAATTACCAAAACGTATGCATATTAAATTCTTGTAAATTTACATAAATATATGAAGAAGCTAGAATGACCTGAATGGTGAGAAATCGGCAGACGAAATGGGAGGCGAAGACGGTGAGAGTGGGTGATTCCAAAATGTCTTCACCATCGCTCCATATGAGAAATGTGTTGGAAGATAGTGTTCCACTCAATGTTATGTACGGTTTCTCCGCAGGTATCACCACCTTTTCTCTGTTTCATTTTATTTTATAGAGCTAGTAACATCAAATTATATACTGTGAACGAAACATAATTTTGATCAGTTATAAAACAAACCGTAGGTTATAAATTATGATTAACACCCAAAAATAAAGTTTGAATTTTATATCAAAATTAAGAGAATATACAATACATATTACTCAAAACAGAAGATTAGGTCTTAACCTTCTATATCATATAAAATCTACGTACGGTCTAAGATTCTATACAGTAAACCATAAATTATAAATTCTACTTAACCCTAAATTTATCCAATTAACAAAATAGTTTTAAAAAACGAAAACTAACATAAATTTAGAACTCTTCTAAATTTATCTCTCTAATTTATATTTAGTATATATATATAACATAAAATATGTATATGATCATGGTACCGGTAAATTCCAGGCTTAACCCAAATGAAGTAGAGTTGAGAGTTATTAAGATTAGGTGGAATATATTCAATTGCTTCTTGAATCTTAGTAAAATCTCCTTTTCCTGATTGATCAACCCTTATTAAAATTGCCGTCGAAAAGTCAATAGAAGACAAATTAGAAGAAGAAGCCATTGACGAAGCTGTGATTAAATAGATAATGAAAATGTTATGATAGTGATTAGCAACTAAATGTTTAGACTTTGTTTTATAAAGACCCATCTTGGCCATATATCCCATGTGACTGTGAGGTTTCACGTCTTGGCGATTGTGCAAAGGACAAAAGGAAAACAAATAACAAAAAAGAAAAAAATCAAATACTAAATAGAAATTAGTGATGAGATATGATGAATTCAGTTGGTGAAGCAAGAGTGTGAAAATTAAAATTTGAAAAGTTTAGTTTATACATAAAGGAGATTATATATCATTATATCAATGGGTTGACTAAAGTAGATGACTTGGTAGTACTTGATCATATCGGCTGATTTCTTATTATGGAAGTTGACAGATTGCATTTTTAATTTTGTTACCCAAAGATACCTTTATATATTAGATTCAAACAATGAACTCGTTCAACTAATTTTCATTAAATGATTTTTGATGATTTTAGGTGATTTAAGAAAATTGTTATGATAAATTATTACTATTTTTTTTCTTTTTTTTTGTGCTTAAATCACGAGAAAATGATATTTTCATATGTAACTTATATATATATATATATATATATTATATATATCTAAAACACAACGAAATGACTAAAAATAATGTCTAAGAATATTTAAACGTATTTTTTCATATCATTATTTCGATAACTT